>JAQGBU010000489.1:0-26481 GCA_034698605.1 Isotoma decorata
ACTTGTGGTTTCCCAACCAATGCCGTGGATCACTTCTGCTGACTATAATCCGAATTGCGACTTCAGCCATTGTCACTGTTCATGCATATCGTTTAGAAGCAGCTTTTTTCGCAGTTCTGCCAATTATCTTGAAAGTATCGCTTTCGTGTCTTAATAAAATATTGCACGTGGCAAAAGGGGAACTAGATACGAGCAGTAGATTGAAACGGGCCCTTCAATATCGAAAAGTCGTATTTGCCTATAACATGATTCGATTTTTAGCAATTGTTGGAAATGAGGCCTTATACTTATTTCTACCGATGTTACTGTCAAGTGGAATGCTCTTAATGGTTGTGAGCGACTATACAATTATTAAAATGCATTCAAAGTTGGATTTTCCAACGTTTTTTGCTGTAGCCGTTTTGTCGTCCATTGTGAAGTTTAATGCTGCAGCTCTGTTTCCTCAGGCAAGTGATGTGCATGAAATATCTAAGGAAATTCTAACCATTTTTCACAAAAATGCTCGATCTGGTTGGGAGAAGAGACAAGTTAGGGCAATGAAATGTGCTCGGATTGAGTTTGGCCCATTGTTTCATGCTAAGAGATCCACCAAGTCGACTTATTTTTATAAGGTGTTAGATTATACTGTCACCGCTTTGGTTTCAATTTAATATTTCTAACCAATGTCTAAATATAAGGTATTTAATGTATGCGTCTTACTTACTTTTAAAAGGTGCTAGATTATACTGTCACCGCTTTGGTTTCAATTTAATATTTCTAACCAATGTCTAAATATAAGGTATTTAATGTATGCGTCTTACTTACCTTTAAAAGGTGTTAGATTATACTGTCACCGCTTTGGTTTCAATTTAATATTTCTAACCAATGTCTAATTATAAGGTATTTAATGTATGCGTCTTACTTTCGTACAGTTATATTTTAGTTTTATGAAAATGAAGGTGATTGAAAATTGTTGTGGTTCAACCAGAAGAATCTAACTTTCTTTAACATATGTGTATTAAGTTGTAATCTATTGCATGGGACAATTCTGAATCTAGTCATACAATTATTTATCCGCCGTCTGCGTGTGCTTATGTTACTTGTTGTGCTGTTTGCAATCTATCATAATTATGCAATATTTAAAATAATAATTAATATATTAATTATAAACAATATTAGCTTTTAATTAATTTGTAAAACGAAAAAAACAGTGTTGAAGTAGCAACGTAAATATTATTAATCATTGTTAAAATACTAGACATTTATAATCAATATAGAGAATACAAATTATACCCTTTCAAACAGTTATTAAACTGAATAAAATTGCTACCAAAAGGCATTTCACCTAATACGTTATTTCTACCTTGGTCTAAATCGAATTGTTAGTCTAATTGTAATTTGATGATTCAGGATATTTTCATACTTGAGTTATCTCTAACCTTGATGGTTATATTATATTAGTCGGCAAAAATTCTATGAGAATAAGGGTCAACATATCATAATTATCTTAGGAATATTTTACTTCATTCTAGCATTTATGTACAAATAATAAGTAAAATTAATGTCAAAACTGTTGAGTTTTATTTGAAACAATACAGGTCATCATTACAAATAAAAACGCATGGATACACAGACCCCTCATTTATGCTATTGTTTATTTGTAGGTAAAAATGTTTTTACAAAGTGAATTTCTTTGCAGAAATTACTATACAGCCTGCATTTTTACATTCTGAGGTCTAAATTACATAGTTTTGAATGTTAAATTTGATTGCTACTGTACTACAAGTGCGTATACAAATTCGAAAATCGGCCATTGCAATCCATTCTTGTTTCTTTAGATTTCCATGCATATAGTTGAGGGTTTTTTAATCTGACATCTGAGCAGCTCTGAGTTCGTTTCATCTCATCTCTAAATTAATTCCAGGTCATAGTTTTTCATAAGTGATAGATCGTAAGTATTAAACTATTAATTTCCGCCTCCAAGTATGTATTTACATAAAAGGGAAATAAGACAAGAACATTTTCTTACTTTAGGCGACCAAATCGCTGAACTCTGCTAAGTCACTTTTTCTCAACGTTTTTTTAAATGTAGGATTTTTTCATTATAATCCTGTACGACCCAAAACTTTTCTAGATTCATCAAAGCAAACTTGGACTCAATTTGTCTATCAAGGTTGCTAACAATTATTTAAAAAATTAATTTCAATTTCAAATTCACGAGTTTTTCTTTACTTTGTAAAACTGAAACCTTAAGCTTGCTATTAGTTTTACTGCTAGTCACAACTTTGCTACCTTTAAAATTACGTTTTATTAAAATTTTAAAAATTGAACGCAACAGGATGCAACTTGATAGCCCACATTCTTCAACGATCCCAAATTTTGCCTATATTTTTCATGTTTATCCAAGAATTCTTAGAATTTTCAAAAGGTTTATTATACACATGACAAAGTATGACAATTATAATTATCAACGAAATTACTTCAAAGCGGGTCTAGGACATAATGGTCTCCACATGGTCTGAGGACAAAATGGTATACCACATTATGGTCTCCAAAAAATGGTCTCAGAGATCTAGGCAAAATGGGCTGAGGACAAAATGGTCTGGGGACAAAATGATCTTAGGACAAAATGGTCTGAGGACAAAATGATCTTAGGACAAAATGGTCTGAGGACAAAATGGTCTGAGGACCTGTATGCAGCTTTTGTAGGATCATATTGTAAGTAGTTGACACATTCACATTAAATTTTAAACGAAAACTTAAAAAAGGAAAGCAATCAGCTCTTTGTAAAGTTATAACAATTTTTCAAAATGCATTTTTGAAGTCTACACTCTCACCAATTTTCTATTTGCATGTCACTGAATTCAAATCTATTGCATTTTTCTGTGCAAAACTATAATTTTGCTTCCGCTTCCTCTTGTTTCCTGATTCTGCACTGCCTCACTACCCAATAAGGATGCTATGGAAAAATTACATTATAAGAGATTGGATAAGTTTAGAAAGCTTTATGGCGGATAACTTATATAGTATATATAATTTTGTGAGTTATTCAAAACTCGTTTAAACTTAAATTATCATTTCTTCTGCTTCTTGCCAAAGTTTTGTAGCTTTAATCTGCTTTGATGTACGAAGCACCGACATAGATATACTGTAGAAACCAATTGTTAACTCCAATTTAGAGAGAAGTCAACATCGCATAACATATCTCTTGCTTTCCTGGCCCTTTTGCTGCCAGGAGTTAGAAAACATAACGACCAGAAGGACTCTGTTTTTGGATATAATACATCCGTGAGTTTGGACTGAGAAAAGAAAGTACTAAAAAGCCTTAAATACTAGAGAAAAATAACTTCACATATTTCAAATTTGAAACAGTATTTTATACGCAACAATTACGTAAGCATATTTCTCTGTTTAACTCCATCGAACTAAAGAGTAATTTAGTATATTATAGTGTATAAGATAATAGTAAACGTTCAAATTAACGAATTATTTGAGCGGAAGTCAGTCTTCAGCCTGCATGTACAAGGCTAAGGTATAGGTCGAAAGTAATTAAGAACATACGCATTAATAATTTAGAAAATGTTTCTATTTTTCAATTACAGAATTTTAGTGTAAAGCTAACACTACCGACCTCACGGGATTGACAACGATCATGAATCACCTTTATGACTCCGACAATGTAAAGCGCACTCGTGGAAGAGGACGGCAATGGGAGGAGGAGATGATGGATGGACCAGCAGAAACGTACTTTCCGAATCAAACGGCCACACCCAACCCTAGAGCTGCACCATTGTGGGTAACTCCTCCGAGTCTTGGACCAGGAGATATCTATGTTTACAGTGGTTTGGCAGTAATTTCAGTACTAACGATGTTAGGAATTATTTTGAGTTTTCTTTTGTACCTTGGCTACCGGTTTTGGGACCGTATTGAGCATTTCATGCCAAGAAGACAGCCAAGTGTTCCAGCTGCAGGGGAAAATCCAGAAAATATCCCTTTACAGGAAAATCCTCCCGTCAACAACGACAATGACCATTTATAAAACTTGCGGAGCAGAGTTATCCTTTTTTAACTGAAGCATAATAATTCCAGCCCACTTTTTAGATTTTTAAAAATTCTAAATTTTTAAAATTGCATGTATTCAATAAAAAATAAGAGATTTAAGATTTATATTGAGGAACTTACATTCATTAACTCAATTACGATACTTGACGTATTTTCCTAAAATTGAAATTTTATCACGAAACGTAAAAAAATTTGTAGCATGGTTTATAAAATAAAATTATTGAAACAATGAATTTAATATGTAATAGAAGCATAGCTAATGGAAATTGTTTTAATTGCGAAACCTTATTTAGTATGTAAATAGTATCTTTTAACAGATTTTTGCAGCCGTTATTTATTTTTTTATTATTATGTATTTGCAAAGGATATTCAACATCATTGATTAATTTCACAACAACACATTTTTGAAATGTAATTTATTGCATGCTTTTACGTTTTATACTTATACTGTTTTATACTTTTACGTTTATTTATAGCACTTCATAGTCGGATAATTATTTTTTAAATTCTACTAAAATTTTCAGGCCGGTTACGCTGACCTCTAATTAAGACATAAGACGTCAATGAAACACGAAATAAAAGAGATTTTTTAATTTTAAAAAATGCACGTGCGTTTTCACTGCTCTTACTCACCAGCAACTGCAAAAATATGCCATTTCGGGGTTTTGGTCAACGAGATATGTGCTAGTTGATTTACCTTTGGTGGTATTACCGTATATTATGCAGTAGCACAGCATCCCATACTAAATGGTTGAAAAATTATTACAAAATCTGTGACCGCTCAGGCTGTCAATTTATAGTGTTTAAACACGCTTATGCTATATTTCCAGCCGTTCGAAATTCCATAGACGGAAACTTACACATATAAACGGGAAGATTTTCGATTGAAAAGAATTCCAAACTGTTTGAGATGTTTTAATTAAGTGAGTGATTTTCAATAATAATTTATCCCATCATCATAATCTTCATATAATTAAAAGTTATTAAAAATTGAGACCGCAGGTTAGGCATAGGAAGTTTAGAGCAATAACTTATTGAAAACTCTTATTCGCGATTATATTTCGTTCCTACTGTTAGTCGTTTAAGTTTTTCGTAAGTCTTAATCTGCTAGAATTTATTTGTCAATTTTAGCATTTAAATTTGAATTTGAGTGAATCCGGAATTGGGTCTATCTTCTCGAATTGAAAGCAAGTCGAATCGCTTACATTGAGTTCATGTGACAGAGTTACAGGTTTTTCAGTTGACGTTTACAGGTGATATGATATGTACTATTAGTATTAGTTCTATTATAGCTATTATTTGCATGATGAGAGATCGCCTAGTAAGTTAGATCCTTTCCTTTCCTTTTGGTAAATAGATCTAAAGATGAATCAATTTGAATATTCGTTAAACAACAATAGATGTTATGTCCTTTGCGGTTATTTGTTCCGTCTAGAAATCCTTTACAGCTTAAAGGTCCTGTGTTGTATTTTTTCAGGGACATTAATTTCCTGGATGAAACATGAGTACAATGAAGTTAAATATAGGAAACAGAAAGCAACAATATCCTATTTTCCTATTCGAAGTTGTTACTTGCAGTTTCATTTCTTTTTTTTGCTGTCGTTGAAATTTGGAAGGATATGCTTGGATTTGCATAATGTCAAAATGGCATTGATTACGATACATTTGGTACCTTTCTTTCACTTTTGCTGACCCCTTGCCGGCCTCTTGCTGTTATCTACGACGGAATCGTGAGACTCAGTTTGGCTTTTATGATTACAACGAATAATGCACCATTGTTATTTAGATTGAGAGTAGGAAGTATTAAGCAACTTTGATATTTAAAGTTTAAAATTTGAAATCGTATTTATTTGCAACAATCCCTAAGCCATATTTTTCGTAAAGTTAGACCGGAGGTTGGCAGTAGGAAGTTATGAGCAATAACTTATTCAACACTTTTTTTGCAGAATGATTTTCTCTTTGAACATTTGCAGAATGCTAACTCTGCTTGGGTTTACATTTTAAGTGGTATTTAAATATTGGACTGAATCCGGAATCATTTGTATATTTGTAAAGTTTAAAATTTGAAATCGTATTTATTTGCAACAATCCCTAAGCCATATTTTTCCGTACGAGCGCATCAAAATATACCGTAATTTAGCACGCTGCTGTTAATCTTCCAAAAGGTGAGTAAAAGTACGTTTTACCCATAATAAATCAAAATCTAATATTGATGTATGGCCAGATAAGATTGCTTTGTACTTTGTTGCTATTTTATTAAAATAAAATTTTGAGTTGATCCCTCCTGTTAAAAACTCAATGTCAATATCACATAGCTCATACTTGATTTTGTAAATATACCTATTATTGCAATTTAGTAAATGGATCTTTTTCAATAACAGAATTTCAGTGGAGCTAATTAATTTCGTCTGAGCCAACATTACAAAATTTAACACAAACCAAAACTAACATGGTTAATAGGGGTGACATCCCAGTTGATGAACGTTGGGAGGAGGATATGGATGAATCAGCAGATCCGCATTTTCGGAATGAAATCACCACACCCCCATCCATTCCTGCAGTAACAGCATCGATGGTCCTTCATCAAAGCATTGGATCTGGAGAAATTTATGTTTACAGTGTTTTGGCAGTAATTTCAGTACTAATGGGTTCAGGACTTTTAATCAGTTTTATTTTTTACCTTCGGTATATGTTTTGGGACCGTATTCGACGTTTCATACTCAGAACACAGCCCAATGTCCCAGCTGCGGGGCAAATTGCAGAAAATCTCCCTTTACAGGAAAACCCTCCCGTCAACAACGACAACGATCCTTTAAAATAACCTTGCGAAGTAGAACTATCGTTTTTTAACTGAAAACTAGGGCGTCGGAGACTTTCCAGGGTCATAAAATGTTATAAAAAATCTAGAAAATATTAATTTATTCAATATTAAACAAATTATTTACGATTTTTAACTTAAATGCGTCATTTCTCAGAAGTTGAATTTTTACCACTTAACGCAGAAAAATCTGAAGCATGGTTAAACTAATTTAAGTGATTCAAATTGTTCAAATTATGAAATCTTATATCTTTATCAAAGCATAGTTTTAGAATATAAGGAAACGCTTATAATCCAATCCCTTAACACGTAAACAATATCTTTAACTAATTTTTACAACCATATAGTTTGTAGAATCATGTCAAGTTAGCGATATAGGTTCAACAGCATTATTTGTTAATGCTTCAAATACACATTTTTTTAAATATAGCATTGCATTTATACTTTTTTAAACTCTTATTTATATTATTTTGTACTCGGACATTGATCCCATTTACTTTATACATTAAGTAAATAGATACTTTTTAAATAAAAATTGTCCAATTCTACCCAATTAGCATTGTTTTTCTTTGTTTAAATCTTATTTTTGTTCATTTTCTCAATAAAGTACGTTGTGCTTTAGAGAGGCATTAAAATAGACCATATTTTACTGTCTTATAAATGTTACTGTCGTCCCGTAAAGTTAGACCGGAGGTTGGCAGTAGGAAGTTATGAGCAATAACTTATTCAACACTTTTTTTGCAGAATGATTTTCTCTTTGAACATTTGCAGAATGCTAACTCTGCTTGGGTTTACATTTTAAGTGGTATTTAAATATTGGACTGAATCCGGAATCATTTGTATATTTTTTTCTTTAATTGACTGCAAGTACAATCCCTCGTGTTTTTGAGACATAATTCTTAAATTGCCTTTTATTGTAGAGTAAGTTAGTGTCATTTCGTATTGAGATTATAAAGCACTAATCTGACTTTTCATCTTTATTTGAATACAAACTGTTTGTGCTTCGGAAACTAACTGTTTTTTTTCGTTTTCGGCCATACAGTCATTATTAAGATTAAGTTATATAATATAAAATACACTTCATCTTATCTAATTTTGTATTATTACATATAACATAAAAAGGAGCATTTTAGTTTAAACTATTCTCGCAGCAATATCGATCGAAATCCGATATTCATTAAGTAAGATTGGCTATTTCATAGCTCTGTTGTTAATTTAAACAGAACTGAACTACAATTTTCATAAATTTTTAAAATCTGCAATACCTAACTATTTAAAAACATTCATAAGTTTAAAAAAATGGTTCTAGATTTACATTTGGTGACTTTACAACACAACTGATTACGAACATGGGTTTTAATGGTGACATCGTGGATACTGGACTTAGGGAAATGGCGGATGAACCAGAATTTGCTGTCTTTTGGGATCAACCCAGAATGGATGGATCAGCAGAAAGGCACTTTCCGATTCCGGATGATAGAATCACACCCACGCTTGGCGTAATAGCACCGGACATGCCCATTTCTCCAGGCATCAGACGTGAAGATATTTTTGTTTACAGTTTTTTGGCAGTAATTTCAGTACTAATTGGTTTAGGACTTATAGTTAGTTTTATTTCTTGTATTTTGTACTTTCGGCGTATGTTTTGGAAACTTATTCAGCGTTTCAGACCCAGAACACAGCCAAGTGTCCCAGCAGCAGGGCAAAATGCACCAAGGGTCCGCATGCAGGACATCACTCTCTACAACTTCGACGATGACGAAATGTGGTAAACCAGAGAAGCATAAATGATTTGGTGGTAGGAGGCTTTCTAGATTTAAAAAGTTTATAAAAATTTAGAAAATTTATTCAATATTAAACAAATTATTTACGATTTTCAACTTAATTATGTCATATCATATGACTGATTATTATGAAATTTTATGTTAATCAAAGCATTGTTTTGCTATAGAAGGACACACTTCTACTAAAATATCTTTAATACGTAAGCAATATCTTTTACTAATTTTTACAGCCCTATAGTTTGTAGAATCATGTAAAGTTAGCGATGTAAGTTCAACATCATTATTTGCTAATGATTCTGCTACACATTTTTAAAATGTATAATTAAATACCCTTTCAAACTCTTATTTATATATTACTTTATACTCTGATAATAATACTTTATTTTGCGTTACAAAATGTTGTAGACATTTTAATAAAGTAAATGGGTACTTTTAAATAAATATTGCCCAATTCTACTCAATTAGCATTGATTCATGTTGCTTAAATATTATTTTTGTTCATTTTCTCAATAGTAAAGTACGTTGTGCTTTAAAGGGACATTAAAATAGACCCTATTTTTATGCAAACATTCCTGGGATTTGTTTGCTGGCTAGACTGCCTCATAAATTGTTATAGTTTTGTAGATTCTTAAGCTATTGAAAAGTTAGACCGGAGGTTAGATGTAGGAAGTTGAGAGCGATAACTACCTAATTCAAAAGTCGTATTGGAGATTCATTTTTCTATTTGAAGTTTTACTGAATTCTAAATCTGCTGGATTTCCATTTCAAGTGGTATTGAAGTGTAAGAACTGCGTTTAGACGGAATTCCCAAAAACCCAAAAGCCGAACTTTATTTCATATCACAACTTTTATCACTTCCTTTCTTATGTAAAATTCCAGAAAATTGTAATAAATGGAAGCTATACAACACAATGAACTCAATGAAGGCGGATGTCTTTGCCTCAAAATATTACTAACGTATTTTCAGTCCTTACATTCGAGAATATGACCCGAACAATTCATCAAAAACTATCCACCTTTAACTTCAAGCACACTTTTAAAACATGATAAAGCAGAACGGCCGATTTTCTTTGCATTCTCCCGTAACTACAATCATCTTTTAGTTTAAAGTTATCTTTTGAGAGTTTTGGACATAGAACTTCCTACTTCTGATTTTTCAGCGATTCTCATCTACTTTTAAATTAAATATCAACTTTTACTTTTATTTCTTCTTACCGTTTACTTGTTCGTGTTAGAAGTTGCGGAAATAGGTAATTACTTAATTATTATTTTTTGCTTCAGTTCATATTAATTAAATGCCCATAAACCTTTACAATTTGCATACTCCCATTACATTATTATTTTAGTAAGGGAATTGCTGAGAATTTTAATATTACTCGAAGAACATTATTAACAGTCCTCCAAACCTCACCTTTACCTTTTTATTTTTAGTGCGAAGCAGTTACGACGACAGTTCAGATTCGATTTTCTTCATCAAACACATTTAAAACTTATCATCCAATTTTAAAATGTGTGCCCCACTCCAAGACGAAGATAGCAGCTTCGACGACAGCTTCGAGGTTTACAAGAGTATAAAACAAGAGACGGGGTTCTCTCTGGAGAAACGCCTTTATTCTTTTGTATCCTGGGTGCAAGCTATTTATATCTCTGCTCTATTGTTCATGTGGGCAATTACATCAACAATATTCCACGGTGTACTCTCTGCAAATTTAAAATTACTATCCATCGGCTGTGGTTCCAATCATGCTAAAAATGCACCCAAAATCCAAAACCCACCCAGCCCAAGCAGAACACAATCAAGTCCTCCACAGGCTTCAAGTCCTTCGCTGGCTTCAAGTCCTTCGCTGGCTTCAAGTCCTTCACAAGCTTCAAGTCCCCCAAAGGCTTCAAGTCCTCTACAGGCTTCACGTCCACCACAGGTTTCAAGTCCTCCACAGGCTTCAAGTCCTTCACAAGCTTCAAGTCCTCCACAGGCTTCAATTCCTTCACAAGCTTCAAGTCCCTCACAGGCTTCAAGTCCGCAGGCTTCAAGTCCCCTACTCCAGAATTTGTCACCGGAGTTACCCCGTCTCGAAGTAAGATTAGAACGGATGCAGTTCCCTTGTGTTTCACCTAATCAACCGATTGTGACCCCAGCAACCTTCGAAGTAAGATTACCCCGCATGCAAATGCCTACTACCTTGTTAGCTTCAAAAATACTGAAGAAGCCACGCACTGAATAATTTTCAGAGCACAACCAACTTTCTTTAACTTCGTAGGCTGGACCCACACACGAACCCTTAACCCTTAATTTATGGTGGTTGGTCTAAATAATTAAAAGGCATTTTTTAAGCCTGATTTAAATTGTATAAAAAAATTTAATTGTTGTTACAATGTTTGTTGATCGTTTCAAGTGAGCAGACTCGACATTTTAAAATAATTCAAATATAATTCAATATAAGTCTCAGAATTATTATTATTATTCTTTACAAAGTGTACATGAAGTGTTTTAAAAATTTGATTTGATTGTTTTTATAGTACCATATAATTCGGCGGAGGAAGTTATCACATAGATATAAATTTTTTGAGCGCAATTAAGAACAATTTGTTGTTTTTGATGGGGAAATTTTTTGGTTAATAAATTTCGTGAATTTTTTTATTGTTTTCTAATAAAAAAAGTGTTTTTAGTACATTTTAATAGTCATAAAAGTTAAATGCATAAAAAGCTCATTATATTATGAAAAAACTATTTGGTTTCATATCGACAGTTATCAGCAGCCTACAGCAGTCATTGCATTATAAATATACTTATAATTTGTATAATCGTTTACAGAAATAGGGTAGTTGGAGCAAGTATAAATTCAGGTTAATTTAAAGCGAGATAAATCATTTGCACACCTTTTTAAATGTGTCATTTTATTACAAGCACAAACTTAATAAGCTTACATCTCAATAAGCTCTTTTCAAGCCCAGTTGGGATCAAGTGTAGCTTTCCAAAGTGTCTGGATATTTCTCAAAAATTTTAAACGGCGCTTCCTTTGAGCACGATTGTCATTACTTACGCGTGTTTTTTTGGTTAATTTTTTTTATATTGTATTATCTTATTTGCATCCGTTGTTCAAGATTCAGTTGTTTGTTGTAGTTGGGATAAGATACCACCATATAATATATTCCAAAATACATAAACCTAAAATAACAGATCATTCATTCTCTAAACTACAGACTAATCCTCGTGCACAGCTCATTTATATTCAAATGAAGTCTAAATCATTCGTATAGCTGTCAATAGTAAAAATAACTCCGATGACGGCACTAATAAGATTATCTAGGATCTTGTTGTTTTGAAATTAATTGTTCTGCGCGGCATATGGAATTGTCTTCTTTTGTCAGAACAAGATACAGCAGGTCAAATTAAAGGTACAAACAATATTTACAAAACGTACCGCACTGGCTATAAATACAAATTCAGCTAATTCATAAACCGTAGCTTATTTACTAAACAGCTTCAGCCCTCACTTTTAAGGCTAAATATCTTTTATCTAAAAATTAGTTGAATCGTGCTAAATGAAACTCTATTTCGATTTAGGTTCTATCTTGAGAATTCCTAACAATTGGTATTAATTAAGCTATTCTAGTTTCGAACTCGTTTTATTTCTGGTTGGACATAAAAACACTTAAGTCTACTATAACAAAACACATGAATTGTAGTACAATTTACTAATACAAACTAAATTTATCAAGCAAAGGTTAGTTGTGCCAGCCAAGTGAGTTTTGAATGATATGAAATATCTGTTATGCATGCCACTGCTTCAGCATTACTCAATTGTGTTATTCTTATAAATCACACTTTGTTATATATTTAAGGAATAAATACCAAAATGAAGCCTTTATTCCCAAAACGCTTGACAGAAGGGATTTTTGCATCAGCATTGGCATCAGCCCCATTTGGTTGTTTATGGATTTATTACGTTTGCTCAGGTGAAACCGCAAGCAGACAAACTAAATCAGTCGTAAATGTAAGTGACCGTCGGGGACTTAGCAGGGACGAATTAAATAGTCAAATGAGAGAAATTATGCTTTGCCACATCTGGTGACCTAATTAATTTGACACAGTCTCCAATCTATTTTTTTAAAATTTTTTTTAGCTCAGTTTATTTTTTTAAATTTTGTAACTTAAAACTCAATAGACGAAGAGTAAAATTGAGCGGAAGTACAAAAATCTATACCTTTCTATAAAATGATAAGCAATTTAAGCCCTTTGACAATTATTAGCAAAGTTTATACAAGAAAAATATATTAAAGCTCCTATTTGGAGTTAAAGCCTGTGTTAATTTCATTTACAGATCAAATTCATTACTCAGTCTTTTTCATACATTTTGTAAGCAAATAGTTGATTAACGTGAAATAAAATTGCTAAATTTTTATTTTATTAAACACCTTGTATTCTATTCTAATTGTACGTTGTGTAAATTATAGAATTTTTGCTTTTGCAACGTTAAAAAATATCATACATATATCAGTTTTTTCTGTTCATTGCATTTGGTAGATAGGGTGAAAGGCGAAACTCAATGCTTTCGAATTCACAAACATAATTTACATATATTTATCATGAAATTGGTGAGTGAAGTTTACTCATTTACAAGCCGAATGGTATACTATTGTGGAAACCGGACTCACGCAAGCTAGCAAATTGCTGACTCGAATCAAGGATTTACATTATTACAAACTAACTTAATATTCCACTGGGGTCCATTCGCAAATAGAACGTTATAAGTTCTCAAAAAAGCCAATACCAAAATTGCATCCAGACATCATTATGCTTAGTTTGCCCTGCGATACAGATACGAATTCTTACTGATTGAGTCTATTCACCTCCTCATTTACATTCACAATCGAAACGCATGCAATTAAAAAGCAGTGGAAACTCAAAGCGGATTAGTTTATCATCTTTGCTTATTATAATATCAAATAGATCATTTAAATATGAAATGTCGTCTTTCAGGAGCTACTCAAGGTGTGACACAGGAAATAATACTTAAAGTACTCGACTCTACATCCTTATCGAAAATGTCGAGGTTTTCCATCATATTTGCATGATTTTTGGGCTTGAAAGTTGAAAGATGTATTTTAGTATCAACAGTTGTCCTGGGGTTGTTAACATTTCAGCTATTAAATGAAGAAGTAATCAAAATTTCACAGTTCAAATATTATACCCGTCGTTAAAACCAAAATCAAGGTAGTAAGCAACGCTTACGTACAATTTTTGGGAAGGTAAATGTATTAAGGATCTTACCCAGTTATCCTCTTTTTTATTACTTTGAGGGTCCTTCTAATTATATCAAATATTTTTGCAGTGCTTCAAGAAATCAAAATGACAACACTATTTAATATAGGTGTGATAGGACGTATTTTTGGAACAGTTGCAGTCTTAACAGGATGTTCATGGGTTTATACCCGTAATTCTGGTCACCCCATAAACCCGGAACACCAGCCTTCCGAATCTGAAAATGTCTGTGGTGGAGATATGAATTATAGCGTAAGACAGAGTTTCTAAACAATATAAGAAAATTCAAATCCTTAAATTTTAGATAGAGTTGTCACTCTGTGCTATAAGTTATATGCATGCCTAGGTCAACCGCCCCCCCCCCCAGTTACGGGCTTTTACAATTAAACTTACGGATTTTTATTAACTTATTGAAACTTGTAGCACATTTTCCTAAGTTTATTTTATTTAATTTCTAGCGAATGACATTAATGAGTGTCTGATCCTGAATATTATTATAGAATGCTGACAACTTAAAAGGCTTTGTTCTCAAAAGGATTGAAATGATACGAGTGAAGGCCCGAAAGAAAAATCAAGACTGACGCATCCGATATAGCTGAACAAATCCCAAGACTACTGATTTCTTAAACAATAGTACCGTTTTAATAAAAATACCTTGAAAAGCAAGTATTAACTTTTTTTTTAAATCTAGCGTTGAAAGTTAATCTTCTTGTATCTTTGTACTAAAATGTAAATATTTTTTTTTTAAATCTTAGGGGCTTTTCAGAGTTTTTAATGCCCTTTGAAAATAATCTCTTTTTATGTAAATATGTCGAGTACTTGGGAGCATTTTTTCGAATACTGTTTTTAATTGTGTTCAATTGAATTTTCAGCACTATTTTGAGTGTCTATGATCTGTTTGCACTTTATCACAATGCAAACTACTTCTTCTGTGTTTTTAATTTAATCTAAAATAGTCACCTACTCATTGTCTAGAACAAGTTGAGGTACAGCTTTAGTATTTTACTGTTAAAGATTGATAAGGCCTGTTGAATAAATTGTGTGTTAATTTTGTATTATACATCTTTTGATTGAAATGTTTTTGCATCAATTCATATTACAAGCTCAGCAATTTAAAACGTCATTTGTCACATAATGACCGTTCTATTCATTAAAATAAATTCTTTGCTATATATAACCGCGTCCATCACAACGCTTTTGACAAAAACAACAACATATCACAATCACAATTCATCTACAATTTAGTTTCAGACATAATCTTTCAATGTTAAATTTTCAGACTGAGCGAGGAAAATAAAATGCAAAACGCCTTGATAACTTTACCTTCGTGTGAATCGTACTTCGAAAAGATTCATAAAGACAAGAGTAATTCCCCTTCAGGCAAATAAGCTGGACTGGTGGAATATTTAGTTTGCTCAATGTTTACAGTTATGCGTTACCAAGAAATACCTCCATCCGTCTCCATTTAATACATAAATTACTTTTTAAACCAATTTACCAATTTTAAAACTCAATACTATTCTGTTAGTACTTTGACCGCTTTTTAATCTTTTTACTTTTTACGTAAAAGTTGTAAGAGACTAATATTTGCTGTCCATAATGAAGATTTACCTATCAAATGAATTTAATTTATGCTTTATTCAAATGTTTCTTGTCATAAGCGTCAACAATATGGCATGGATTGAAGCCAAGAAGAGCTTGTTCTCGAAACAATCTGCACACTTAAACAAACTGTTCATTCCCAAAAAAGTCTTCACATTGAATTACGGTCTTACATCAATAAACTTTTGAACTAAAGAGTGATTTCAACCTTACAACCACCACACTATAACACACCGACACAACCCATTCAATATTTTACGCCGGTTTCAACTACTTGGTAAATCGCTTTTTAAACCAAAATCAATTTACTGTTTCAAATTATCATAATATTGTACAAATACATCATACAAACTTTTTTCAATTTTGCTTCATCCTTTATAATCGAAACCTTGTCAATTCTTTTAAAGACAAAAACTGTCATGGATCTCAATCCCTTTTCAAGAGCACTTCTCGTTTTGTCGGGAATACTCACAACATTGAGTATTCTATACTGTCTCGTACGTTTACGACTAAAATGGGCCAGATCACCAGAAACTTTGCTTCCAGTCCCAGTAAATCGAGTGATTAATGACGGTGGGGAAATTTCCCCAGGTAAAACTGCGGATAAAAGTAAGGAGTCTACTTTAATTTATATGGCATTAAATGGCATTAAAATTAGTTTCAAGAAATGATATTGAAAATTGAACACTTCGAGTTGGTATTCAAAAAGCTCTTGATTTTTATTGGTTTTGCAGGTAGCAATGACAAATTATGAATTACGGCGAACTCTAGGACTCACCTCACAGTATGATTTGATGTCGGAGTATTAAATGGAAAAATGGGAAAACAGCATGACTTTTTTTACAACTTTTTCTTACAAACTACTAATTTCGGAGTACTGCTTTTTGTCAATCACTAAGCTTGGTTTTTTGTGTATAAGTGTTTTGTACATGGAGGATTGTATCTTTTTTTAATTTTGTCTTGTGTAACCCTATGTTTATGTTTCATAATGGGTCCTCTATTTTAAAATTTTTTCACGATTCTCAGATGATTTTGATTTTTTAAATTGTTATTTTAATTGGATTTAGAATAAGGATACTAATTTTTATGTCTATTATGAGTTGCATATAAAACGAAGTTTTCTGTTAACTAATTCACATGTTGATGCGTTTTAATATTTTTTATCCAATCACCCACTCTGCATTATGTATTACATGATCTACGAAACCGATCCAAAAAAATAATAGGACGAGCATTGATAGACAGACACCCAGGACATTTGCATAAAGTACTTCTGCGATTTAATGATATTAAATAGTGTTGTATTGTAAGGAATAAGGTTTTATAGCGTGTTTCAAATAACATGATTTGTAGTAAAGATTACAACGCAAAGTTAGCTTTAGCAATAATGAAAGTTACAACGCGAAAAGTCAGTTCTATCACACCTCATAGCCTTGTAATTGTTCCGTCATTGAAACTTAGGACAATCATTAAAATTTGAAATCATTCGTATACAAATGAACTAAAAATTTAAGACAATGAAAATGAAAATATGCGAGTTTAGTTCGTATTTCTACATTTAACCCATACCCAATGTTAATTTTCCCATTCGATTAAAATGTGCACCGCAACTTCCTATCTGTGTATTCTCCTTTCTCTTTTACGAATTCCATGTCATGAGTGTAGGTTGATTTGCAACTAAATTTTCTAACATTGAACACCCCCCACTAACCAATTCGGTTAAAACCGCTTGTTCCAATTTCTCAAAACCTTCTCCAGAATTTATTAATTCGCAAGTATTCTCAAATACTTCCAACCCAATCCGACAGCATTTCTCCCATTCCTTCATTGACAAATCCAGTTTTGGAATAATCCTTAAGAAAACAGCAACATCAATCTGATGTTCGTCTACTCGAGGGGTACCAGCATCATTCCCTTTTTTCAATGCGTACTCTGAAAGTTTCTGCCGCAATTCTTCATTCTTGACTCTTCTCGCTGAATCCAATATTTCATTCGGAGTCACACCACATGGTCCTTCATCACACGCTGCCGATGAGCGTTTTATCAATTCCAAACCATTATGTCGATTCTCCATGAGACTGTACATTATCGCTTTGCCATTTTCGTGAACAATTTCAGAGTTGCACCCACTCATTGTTATGTTTTTGATTGCGGAAATTACCCTCTGAGCCTCAAATTCGCTGAGCAAGAAAACACAGCTCATTTCATCAAGTTCATCCCATTGTTCCATTAAATTGCAGAAAACCTCACAGTATAACCAACCTGCATATCTTTCGTCAATGCATTTGCAACCCGGTTCATGAAGCTTATCTTGCCCATCTGAGCATATGAAACCATAATTAGCGAAGCAATATGCAGCTAACAAAGATGCCTTTTCACGTGCTGATAGCAAGCATCTCATGTCAACTCTTGGAGTAGTTACTGGATATTTTAAACCTAGTAAATCTGCTGCTTCCATCACTGCATAATGCATCATCTTGTCACACAATTTGGTAAACTCCATACTTATTTTGGCTAACTGCCCTCTCCATTTCCATCGATAAGATGTTAACTCTTTACCGACTTCAATAGTTTCATTCAGAAGCACTTCAGAGATTTCAGCGTCTGCCTTTGTGTCAAAGTCAAAGTATGCATTTAGGCCGTACATATCTCCCTGATATGTATGGGCACACCCATAACTGTACTTGCTTCCTCTGGGAAACCTTGTAGCATACATATGAATTGTAGTATTCAATTCATCTCTTAGTTTCCCACCCCGTTGTGCCTCCTGAAATTCTTCCCATGTCACTGAAACTGAATTCTTTTTAGCAAGTTCAACTACTTGCTGGTTATGATTCCTTTCCTTTAAATTTATTATCCGGTTTGCCATTATAATCCATTTTTGGACAAAAGTCGCATGCATACCAATAGCCATCATTGTTATGCAAAACCAATCCCATTCAGAAAGGTCTTGCAGTTTCTGGAGGCTATCGTTCAATTTTTTAATTGCTTCAAATAACTCTGATGATAGATGATGCCATAATGGCTCAACGTTTACGTTGACAGTTGAGTCTTGTAAGGGAAAGGGGTTTGACTGAAGCTTTTCATGCATTTTACGCAATACTGAACGATTACAGTTGCAGTCGCCTTTATGGTTTTGAAACGGACCATTGTTGTCCATTGTACTATCGGATGTATGACATTCTTCATGATTTCCACACAAACTTAGGGCGTTCTTGACGTTGTCAAAAGTCTCCTGTGCTGGTTTACGTTCTGTGAACAAATCCTTCAGCCAAGTGTCCACAAGCTGGGCTATAATTTCGCAGTTGAGATTCTCAGGACCATAGGACACAATCGATTTGAAAATTTCTTGAAAGTTCTGCTTGTCAAGATTTTTAAAATCGTGAGGCACTTTGATCAATTGGACATTAGGGTGTCTGAAATTTTTTAACGATTTGGTACAGCATTGCTCTTTTTGTGGGCCGTACTTTTCTCCTACATTTTCCGGTAGCTTTGGGTCAAAACGCGTTCTGCACTGCGTCGTATTGTCAGAACATTTGTCTTTCTTGCCATTGCCAACTGCTGCTCCGATAAAACTCTTGGCTGTTAGTTTTTTAGCAAGGTCTTGTGTGTTAGCTGCAGGATTTAATTTGATCGTCGGGGTTTTATTCATGTAGGAAACATTATCCTTAGTAGATTTACTGTTGACTCGTTCCGTTTCTTTTTTTAAATCCATAATTGCTACAAGAAAATAATATCAAATCATGCTAGAATTAGTTGACAAATTTTTAAGGATGTTATTGAGATTTTAATCAACATTAGTGTCAATGTTTTCTCTATTTCGACGGATGCTTTAAGGAGCACAGTCACAGTTTAGGTACATGCTTTTTGCTAGATCGATAATGCCTTAGCCTTTACCATAAAAATATGTAACATACAATTTGTGTCTTTAAGATCTCTTAACATCAAGAGCTTTCAAACCAAAGTTTATTAATGATGATGCGAGTATTTGCGAAGATGCCACTTCAGTATTGCTTATATTTTTAAATTTTAACCAGTTCAATTTCATTTTTCTAAAGAACCTTATTTTTTTCTCATCCTATTCTTTCTTAGCCTATTTATTCTCTCTCCTATTAGTTCTCAATAGAGTCCATATGGATACGAGAGTTGTCTATAAGTTATCATTAATTATTGGTGACCGAGTAAAACTTGTGAAAAGACAGAAATCGCTTGTTTGTCTCTCCAAAATTAACAGTGCAGCATAATAACACACTATACTAAAACAAGTTACTACTAATTTAATCTCATAAGAGAGTTAATCTCAACGTTGAATAGAGTCTAATTACAAAAACTACAATTAGAAATTAGACGGAATAAATTAGAAATAGTAAGCACAAGTTCGAAATAACTGGAACACTTACATCTACCTTGATTAAAACAATGAAACTCTCGTTGTTAGTGTCTTAAAATCCCGATACTCCTCTTTAAATCTAAGCCAATAATTTAAAATTGTTCGATACTCGAAGGCCTTGTTTAAAATAACCCCCTTCTAATCTATTCAACTCTCATAGATCTAGTTTAAAATAATAAACTTCCATCTGAAATAACCGAACCCCCCGGATTATAGCCTTCCCCTTTACTCCACAGGTTCTGGCGACTGGTTTAAAAAACTTTGAATTTTGGGATTTTGAAGAAATAAATTGTTGGTTTTTTAAATGTTCTTTGATCTTTGCTTGGAAACTATAAGCCTCCCCCAAAATGGAGCCCCACCCTTTTTGAAGGGGATTTTAATCAGCTCTTTGAAATTAGAATCGGATGAGAATTGAAAGAGAAAGGTGGTAAAAAAATTTTGGTCACACGTGGGCAAGGATTATGGGTATGATTTACCTTAAAATGTGCAGAACGGTTTCTATCACCGATTGCAAGGTAGTTAATTCACTATGATGTTCAAATAGTGACTCTTTTAGGAGATGAATATTTATGAATTTATTTCTTCGTATAAAAACTCACGGCTCAGATTTAGTATTTAATGAGGAATTAATCACAAATGTGTGTCTGTAAAAGCAGAGCATTCACTGTTCATTTATCAACTTATTTTATACTTCATATTTTATTTATTTCCTTAATTTTTTTCATAATTGAACGCATTTAATTTTAAATTGTTGTTATCAGTTAATTCTTGCTTATTCCAAGCACGGTGGTTGCCAAACTTTGTATGATTTTAGTGATTCGACACTGTTTAGTGTGTTTGTAGTTCCAAAAGTAAACAGTTTCATCTTTTGGTAAGGTTTTTTCAATGTTTCAATTCAATTATAGCATAAACTTCCTGTTTTGCTTCTAGAATGCTGGAGAAATGCGTGGAAACCAGTTAAAATTCTTAAAAACATATTTTCAAACTATTTTCCTTGTTTTTAAAATCCATCCCGGAGTGAAATAAACATTTAACTAACTATTGTTTACAATGTACAAACGGTCCAACAGTTATTTCAAGACCACTTTTTCCGGTATTACCCAATAATAAACCAACTTTGTTGAGTTAAAAAACAAACCGAAAGCCTCAGATAAATTGAAATGAAAATTAAAACCCTTGTGTACAAGGGGTATAAAAGCTATGCAGGTTGAAGCCCAGGGGTTATGGCCTTTTGTGATGACTTTCGAAAATCAGTGGGACTCACCCTGTTCTGTCCTTAAAATCGCAAAATATTGCATTTGATTTCAAGCTTCATGTGCCATGGCTATTTGGAAAACCACCCCAAATTTCAGATTTTTATGATAATGCTCAAAAATTAGCTCATGTTAACCTACTACTGGTCAACTACTTGACCCACATTCCCATCGCCGGGTCCTCATTCGGAAAAATACAGGTATGCATGATAAAAAGGTAAAAATATCATACTAATCGTTTGAACAGTCTCCGAGTTATTGTCAGACAGACGGACATGACATCAGTCCTAGGCTCGGGCTAAAAATGAAAGTCATAAAGCCGTCCTTGTAATCTGAAAAAAACCTACCAAATCCTTAGGTACATAATGAAATGAATGGTAGCAGTAACGACCGTCAATCTAGTGACATAAACAAACAATTATGCCGGAACTAAAACCATGCTTAACAAAATATTTCAAAAACGTGATCATGACTATGACTCTTTATCTCCCATGTGAGTTACACTAGCTCAACGCGTGATCATCCTCCAATTATCTCGGAAGCTGAATATCTAGGAAAATTATGTATCTCCTCTGTTTATTTTGCAAGAAGGTGCACTTATATAGTAGTGCGAGTAAATATTATTAGCTTTTAAGGATCTTTGATGTATATACATTTTGATTTGCTTCCGTACATTTGTGTTTTATAAAAACAAATGTACCGATTTTTATTCCTGTCGTTGTGCATTTCCACTTTCCTCCTTCCCATGTGAAGTCCTAGTATCCGGTTTGTCATCTGGAGATCGAAATCAATTCCAGTCAAAGTCCAAGTCAAACTCTATAATAACCAGTTATTTTAACGTCCACTCTTATTATCCAAATCAGAATCTACAAGCTACAATAAAAGGTTTTAAATCTCTTAAATTTCGGACTGTGGTCTAGCCCAATCGTAACGAATTGATTTCTTGATTCTCTTTTGATTTCGAATCTAAGAAATTTAAACATTAGATCATGGCTACCGACCTGCAGACAAATGTGCCGAATCTAGACGTACCCAAAGCACAAGTGAGGGTGGACTACTATCAGACGGAAAGTATTGTATCTGTAAGTATATATCTGAAAAATCAGAAGAAAGACGAAGTCACTGTGGAATTCTCTGAAGAAAGCGTAAGCATAGTATTTTAAACTCTAACTGATTTTATTTTTAATTACGCTGAAACTGATTGCGTATTGGATTTCAGTTGAGTGTACAAGCGAAGCTCCCCGATGGTACAGATTATGTGAAAGAGATTCCTTTGGCTGGGAAAATCAACCCTGATCTCAGCGTTTGGATAGTACGGAGTACAAAAGTAAGTTTTTCATTCGTTTTTGTTCCCAGTTTATTCTATGTGCTTATGGACCAGGGGATTTAAAGTTAATCCTTAATGGTGGAGCTTACCGTATTAGGAAGCTTTCTTACTTCAAGAGGCAATCAAGTGCATTTTGATTAGATATTTACATTACATGCCTCATTAGCTATTAGATTGTTGCATGATTTTAAAGTAGCTTTTTATTATGAATAAATTATATTTAGATCGAGATAAGCTTGAAGAAGCTTGAAGGAGGTATTTGGTCTTCTTTAGAAGTTAAAGAAGTACCTCAAGGTAAGAATGAAACAATAAGCGCATTCCTTCATACATTTGCTTGAATACTTTATATAATACATTTTATGAACTGATACTCCAGAATTTCGCCCGACCTATCCATCATCCTCCATATGTAAGACAGATTGGGATAAGTTGAACAAGGAGCTCGAAGACGATTATTCATATGGAGATGATGCACTTGCGAATATTTATGAGACTGCTGATGACGACACAAAGAAGGCAATGATTAAGTCTATGGTACTTGTTAAAAAGATATTTAGCGTTTTGTTGTGTATAGTTTTAGCATTTCAAACAAGTACATTGCATAAAGGAAACTAACGTTTAATAATTTTCATTTGTATTTCTAGCAAGAATCAGGGGGCACCGTTTTGAACACTAACTGGGAAGAAGTTAAAAAGGAACGGGTGGAGTTTTACAAGTCCTCGACGTAAGGAATTAGGCCTTACTTAACTCTGTCAGAATTTTCATGTTTGGATTTTGGATCAACCTCAGTGTCTTTTATCATCAGAATTCATCAATGATTTTTATTTTTAACTTGTTATTTTTATCTTTTTTATCATCTGTAAATTCAACAAACTAAATTGCACGGGACATATTTCTTTCTTATTGGCTCCCATTTTTATACCATTTTGTGATTTTTATTTGGGAGCGATTGTAAAATGGAAATGTGCTTTCTTTGTTTCTGTAAATATTTTTATAACCAATTTGATGAAGAATGAAGTAAAAACTTCTGAAAGCGGAATAAGTTTGCATGGACAAGGTTTATTCATGAATTTATAGTAGTCTTACAAAAAGCTCATTTATTAGTCATAAAATGCATATCCTAGGGATAAAAATGGAACACATTAGCATGCTCCCTAGCATCCATGTTGACTTTTGTTAACGTGGAATTTCACCCAAAATAGCTCCCATAAGCTCTAATGCTAATTTCGAAGCTAAATTTCTTTGCTAATATAGATCGCAGGAAAACAAAAGTTATGTCATCCGATAGCCAATAAAAATATCTTTATTTCTATCTGTTCCGATTTCAAAAAATTTATAGGATAATAGCTAAGCCAAATAAAAGCCATTTCAGCAATTAAAATATATGCTATGTAATATGTAAAATATATACTACGAGTAATATACTTCCCGCATGTATATAATTACCTGTCGAATGATAAAAACTAACAATAATAATGCATCAATTTGTCTTAACATAGTGGATCTAGTTTTTAATTGTTTTTAAAACTGTGTGGATTGAAAATGTAAATTAAATGCCAGGATGTTTATACATATAGGATGCATATACATATAGGATGATTTAGGAACGTGAAGAAAATTTTCAGACTGATGTGGATGGATGGTGTCTTTGCATCTCAGGAAAACTTGCTTCTTATAGAAAAAGCTAAAGCTGTGCTTAAAATAAATACAAAAATACCTAATGATTTGAATAACAACCTGAACATGAGACTAAAATGAATGCGGAAGTAAATGCATGACCCCACATACCCGACATCCACATTTTTTACACATGAACACTTAAGCGTAATACATTGACTACCGGATCATTATCAAATTACCTCGGAAGCTGAATGTCCATTAAAATTATTCATTTCTTTTGTTCAACTTGTAAGGATGTTTATATCCTAGCAAATGCTATTAGCTACAAAGGATTCTTTACGTCTATATTTTTGACTGTTTTGACTTGCTTCTTAGCATTTTTTGTTTTATATCTATTGACTCTGATCGCTGCGACTGCACATTTCTTCTTTCCTCTTTCTCAAGCCAAGTTCTAGTCTCAGCTTCTACATCTCAAGATCGAAATAGTGTCCAAATCACGCTCAGTAACCCCGAGTTATTTTACTGTAACTTCCTATCTAGACAAACATCTCAGGTATTTACAAAAAATAATCTTACAGTGCAATTTTTGCAATGCTTCATCACAGTAATTGTCAAACTCATTTATTGATTCCCTTTTGATTTCGAATCTAAGAAACTCAAATATTAGATCATGGCTTCCGACCAGCAAAACAATGGATCGAATCTAGACATGCCGAAATCAGAGGTCAAGCTGGACTTTTACCAGACAGAAGCTGTTGTAGCTGTAAGTCTATATCTGAAAAATCAGAAGGATGAAGAAGTCGTTGTGGAATTCTCTGAAGAATACGTAAGCATAGTAGTTTCAACCCTAACTGACATTATTTTTAATTACTCTTATGCTGATTCCGTATTGAAATGATGCTTTCAGTTGGCTATACTAGGAAAGCTCCCTGATGGCACAGATTACCTGAAAGAGATCCATCTGGCCAGGAAAATCAACCCTGATTTCAGCTTTTATAAAGTACTGAGTACAAAAGTAAGTTTGTGTGAATTTTTGTTCTCAATTTATTCTATACACCATGGGAATTTAAATTAATCATGAATGATGCATAAAAATGTTGGCTGCCGTTTTAATTGAAACCTATCTGATTTTATTGGACAATTAAGATAAACTCAATTGTATGGTATTTATTGTATAAGAAACTGTGCTGGCGTCACTGTTCATTAGATGTTGCTTGACTTTCAAACTTCATTTTATTCTTTATAAATTATTTTATATTTAGATTGAGGTAACTTTGAGAAAGCATGAAGGCGGAACATGGCCGGCCTTAGAAGCTGAAAAAGGACTTAAAAGTAAGTTGCAAAGCAAATTGTTATCATGTAACAAACCAAAAGCAAGTGCTGTTATCAGTCACGTGCGGGTTACACATCTACATTTTGACATATACATAATCTAATTAAATTCCAGCATTCCTCCCAACCTATCCAACGTCCTGCATAAATAAGGTGGACTGGGATAAATTCAACAATGAAATTGAAGACGATCCAACCGATGACCCTCTTAAAAGCATTTATGACTCAGTTGATGACGATACAAAGAAGGCAATGACAAAGTCTATGGTAATGATATGGAACACAAAGCTTTCATTAATTTCCAGTTTATTGAAAATAATTTCATTTGAATCAATGAAACTTAACCTTTGTTCTTTTGGATCTTTTCAGCAAGAGTCAGGTGGAACCGTTCTGAGTACCGATTGGGAAAAAGTGAGGAAGAAGCGTGTGGAAGTTTATGATTCTTAAATCAGGACATCTAATATATTTCAATTACGTGTGTGACGCTCAGCGTCGTTTTTTCACGCTTTGTTCTTGTTGTAATTGTAAACTAATGCTAAATTTTGTACACTGATATTCATTTGGCGAGAAATGTTTTCTCTATCCTTCTTTTTATTCTCTATCAGCCTATAATTTTATTTTTTTATGTGCATATGTTTTTATTTTATGTCTTGAATGACTTAATATTTTAATCATTACATGATTTCCAAAAAACCTAAAATAATACTTGCCTTTTTATTACAAACCAATAGTTGCCTGTAAGTGCATCTGATTGTCAACATATACTGTTGTTATTACAGGAATTTTAATTCTTAATGTGGATAATTTTATAAGTAAGCATTTTGTTATAAATAAAGTAATTAAATAAACCATCTTGAAGGGGAGATTAATCAAAGTTTATTTGCATTATTTCCCTTAACGGCCAGGTTCAGGCGTAGCCTATGGCACCACGTAAATTAAAATTGTTCCACCACTGCCAGTTTTCAAATTTCAATTATATGTGATAGCTCATTCGAAAGATCATTTAAATATCTAAAAAAGTACGGAGCTACTTTTTACATGCAACTCGTAA
>JAQGBU010000490.1:0-26438 GCA_034698605.1 Isotoma decorata
AAGCTAGTGGGAAAATGGGAAATTCCCAGTTTTCCCATAGCCAAATTCCCAGTAGCCATTTTCCCTTTTGAACCCTGAGTAAGGTGGCTGTAGTAGAAATGGTGGTAGATAAAATAAAAGTAATAAGACTATTACATTTTTGAGTAGTATATGATATGTGTTGGTAATTGAATTGAAAACTGCCTCGTGAGAACTAAAAACGGGTCGGTTGGGTCCTTGAGGATTTTATATAATGTAGCTTTGTGCAAGAAAAAGGGTTCAACTTGTATCCTTCTAACTTGTTACAATTAAATAATGAAATAAATGAAATTTTTCGCAGCGGAATAAAAAATGAGCTGTGTTTCTTTGCTTCTTGATTATTGAATTATCTCTCAAACGGACATTTGTCTTTTACTCATTCCGCTTTTATTGCATCTAATTGACTTCACACGTTCCCCTTTCTTGTGTTTATGAGTCTTTTCTCCTCTTGGTAAACCTTCCAAGGAGACACCTATCATTCTTTCGTATATGAAACAAATTATTTAACTGTAGAAAATAAAATTATGTACTAATTGCACTTAGTACGTTTGTAAGTAATCTCAAGTTTTACTGCACAAGGAACAATCATGGGTACAAAATGGTAAAAAAAATACGGAAGAAGCTTACAAAGGGGTGAAGCTATTAGTGAATAATATATACTATTTTATTCATGACTAATAGAATATACATGGCATATGGGGGAAACATTAATTCTCAAAAGGAGAATAATATTATCACATGCAGTCAAGAATATTTGTTGAAAAGTTAAAACTCATTCAGCAATTATGGGCACTTGAAGAGAACTCCTAAAACCGTCTTTGATAATAATAATAATAATAATAATAATAATAATGGTATTATGATGTCATTATTTAGCATTTTAATATAACACGATCATATATACAGCTTTTGTATTCCTGTGTGCAGTAAGTTCAATAGTAAATGTAATGGCTCCGCACACCATAATAGTGCTATTAGATTAGAATATTATTATGGAATTACACTCACTCACTCGAATGTATGGTGACTGGTTCATGGGCTTTATGAATGTGTTATTGTACATTATTATAACGTTCACATCATCACATCACGCAAGGAAGAAGGGTGTGTACAATGTACAATATGAAATTCAGACTTTCTGAACAATTTTCATATCCCTCGACTTAATTTTGATAATGTTCGTGAACATTTATGGTCCTCTTACTTTTATTGAACCCCTTATCAAAGACCCCTCCTGGACTTTAAATAAGTATACGCACTTTCATCATGAGATATAGTACCTTTTTAGGCTGAGTCGAACTCATTTTAGAAATTGTAATAGACGTTCTAGATAGGGCACTTACTCCTTCTACTACTACTACCACATGGTTTAAATAGGCTTTGGTTCTTTCACCCTACTTTCTCTTTTGTAGTGGGTTAACTTCTCCTAAGAAAGTTCCCCTATTTTGGACCCTCTGCTTTGTGTAAAACTCTGTCCATGGGGTATTATGCGTTTTAGAAGAATTGATTATCTGAAAACTTTTAAAATATCGATGGTTTGCTTACAAGTCTTCTTTGGAAGTAGAGGAAGTCAAGTTTTCAACATTTACTTATTTATAGTGGCATTTAATTAAATTAGCTGCTTTTGTTGTGATCCTGTTAATGTTTATAGTCAATGTGCACCTTGAAAAAGATTATTTAAGTGTGTACCACTTGTCTTAGTTTCATGACAATAGTTAGTTTAGACGTTTTAGCCAACAAACGCGATTCTAAGTCTGTCAGTTGAAACAATTTGAATGAAAATACGAACCATGTAATTAACTGGGATTATGTTTTAATAGCAATGATTGTCAAATCATTGCTATTTGAATTTTATTGCATAATAGCTAAAATCTAGCTTTAATTTACTACACGGTATACATACATTACACAATGCGACAAATCAAGAATTTAAATCTTGCAATACAATATAGGCGTTTCTAAGAATAACTATTTAAGAAAGGAGCATATTATACAATAAATATCTTAGATATATCATGTTATCAATACATATTTATAAAGAGTAAAACTCTGTCTCAAATAGTATTCTAACTTTGCAACTTTACACACAATTAAGTACAAACTAACGCTACTGGCTAATTGCTTAAGTCAATTTTAAAAGCCATTAGACAACAGCAATAATGTTTATAGTTAAATAATACCTTACATTCTAATACCTCAACGCATAACAAAAAAGCTTTCTCTCACCATCAGTTTTTCTAATGTTAGGACACGCACACTCTCACAGTTTCAACTTAAAGTAGTCTAAAACCTAAAAAAAGTCTGTGATCGAACTTAAGCTATAGTATCGACAAGTTACATAAAGAGCAATAAATAACTTCTCTCTCTTTGACTTTCTTACTTTACACACATTTATTGTAGAAGCGATTCCATACTTTACTAAAACTGACCAATATTTACACAAGGAACATTAGTTGATTAAATTTAACATTTGTAAAGTAGTTAAGTAAGGCTAAACCTCTACTTTATAATGATCGCCCCACAATTCATAAAAGCCTGCTTTTGTGTGGTTGCATACTGTAGTAGTATCATAACACACGGCTTAGATTTTGCAGAGCGACCCAAAGTTTCACTTGGGATGCCGTCTTTGATTGAATCATTTATAATTATATTAATTATTATACAAGTTTTAAATAACCTTTTAATAATGCTTCTTTTAATATATTTATACTCTGTATACACTAATTATTTTAAATCTACCTAATCACTGTCTAAATAAGCTATATGCAAAATAATAACTGTTTGTGAGCAAGGAATAGGTAAGTGAACAAACATTACTATCGCTGTCAATAACTATCCAAAAAATGTGCTCACAAAAATACAAATTATCTCTTCCTCTACTAAGATGACTACTGAATTTGTTTAATGATGAAGTCTGATTTAATTGTAAAATTACACACTTAAATATATAACCACAATTAATTAATACTTGCCCAGGATTTAAAGTATTCCAGTTACAGTCACAATCACCGTGCTTTCTTTTTAAAGAGATTTTAATTTCTCTTCATCATTGTTCTTGCTGGATTAATTGGAGTATGAATTGCTGAGGCAAGTTTGTATGACAGCCGTCGTGCCTACATGGCTTTTGACTATGTCTCTTTGTTATGCTGTATTACTATGATTTATTCCGCAATATGCATTTAATAGATGAAATCAAGCTCCAAGAGTAAAATACACTTACCAAAAATATATCACAACATTTAAAAGTAAGTAAAATTGAAAGTGGAGGAAACCTAATTAGACGAGTAAATTTAATAACCTGAAACTACCACGACATTTGGATTTAGAGGAAGAGGGGCTGCTGGAGTTTTAGGCTTTGTTTTTCATAAGGATGATACGAGGATAAGAATCAGCATGTAATTTGAAGGTATTTGACTTCAGGTGAACTTCGATTTGGAGATAATTGAGATTCAGCTACTTGAGCTGCAGTCATTGGAGGACCTGGGGGTGCTCCCCAAGGGGGACGACCGCCCCCTCCGGTCCCATCATTGGGGTAAACATTCTTCGTCATCGCTTCTGCTTGAAGTGATATCATAAGTCGGGATGCGGCTTGTCGTTCTGCCTCTCTTTCTTCGGCCGTTTGACGTCTGAAATTAACAAAAAACGATATGTTAGTAAAATGAAAAGAAGTATAAAAATGACATGATTTTACTTGATATTTTATGTGCAGGTGTCTTAAAACATTTTTTGCTTGACACTAATGTATACAAGCTTGAAAACTATTGAAAATATAACCCCAACCATGCCATGTTTTCTAAAAGTAAAACCAATAGTTTTTCTAAAGTTTCTCTAATCCTTTAACATAGTTCTTGCATAAATATTCCACCAATTTTGGCATAATATCAAACCAATCGATTAGTGTTTTAGTTTACTCGAATATTAATTCACATTGGTCATATTAAATAAACAGTTTTCCCAAATCTATACACATCGTTAGTTTTAATAAACGCAGGTATTTCCTCTTTGCGTAAATTGACAACAGGAAGGGAATAAAGAATGATGTATTAAATAATAATATCATTAGAGCATGAATGAATTTGCAAATTGTGATCAACAAACACATTTTTAAGGTTATTAGGTACAAGTTGAGGTTTAAAACATTTGAAGATAATTGGCCAAGTGGAACCCCACACCACAACACTGCTTCCTATCACTTTGTTGGTCATCAGCATCAAATAACAAAGTGCAATAATTACAAAATAAATTATTTATTGTCAATCTCAAACAAATGTACAACCTACTGTAGCTCACATAAGTTACTTCCTATTAAATCTCCAATCCTATAAAAAAATGAATTTACTCCTCGTTGATGGATATGAGTCAGGCGACATCGGCAATCGACATGCAGTCAAGAAGTCAGCCCTTGTTAAAAAGCAAGTTTTTTTCTGACAGGGTATCATTACACAAAAATGAAACGACTTGCTTGCGATACGAGTGATCATGATGATAGTTTTTATTTTCATGCCAAGTTGTCTCATGTTATATAATATTATTATTACATTCAGTCAAGTACGAAGAAATGAGTCTAATATTAAACCATTTACCAATTTTATCTATGAACAATATTCAGATTCGTTTAAGCCATTCAATTTTTGTCCTTATACCTATAATAATACCATTGCTAAATACCTATTGAAAACCCTCTTCTCTACCTACAAGCTACTGGAAGTTCATTTCTTTCCAAAGGAGACGAGACCTTTGACCAGGAACCATATTACAATATAACATTAAGAAGCAAACAATAAAAGGAGTAATTTTTTTAAGTTAAATCATACCCTGTAAATACCATGCACGAAGGCAGACGGATATGGAAATATTATTAAGGAGCGTGATAGAGTTAGAAGTAGCAGTAATCGAGGATGTTTTATTTTGTGATAAAAGTTGTCATGATCCTTTAAGTTGTCGTAGTCTGCTCTATGGAGCATGACACTGGGTACTTATGTACCAAAGAAAGCAGGTTTTTATCTTATTGATTGCTCATTCACACGAACTAAGAGAGTCAGAATGCATATAAAATGAACCTTTTTGCTCTTTTGTATGTTTTTATGTACAACTACTTATGGTAATGTTAGGTCCAATTCGAGTTGTTCTAATGATCATGAACTGCAAGAATGTTAAGAAAACATGGGCACATCAAGTGCTTTTTAAGATTATCTATTTATGATGAAAGTCCATTCAAGTGTGGTGGTGGTGGTAATTTTACTCGTACTAACTACCTCTTTGTACTTTACGATATGTATATGTGTAAATTACATCACTTTGCCGCAAATTGTTGCACTTTAGCCATGATCAATTCTAAATTGGCGAGATGAATTACTTTGCTTTTATCTTGCCAACCAAACTTCCTCAATGGCTATCGCTATACAATCCATTTTTTACTAATATTTTTGTATAGCTTGTGTATTCCCTAATTGCTGCTCTTGTTTGCTGGTTCTTTTTATCTCAATTGTGAATGCTTCATTTTAGATATGAGAGTTTGGTCTTTTATTACTAGTTTTTGTAGGTAGAGTTGTTATGCTAAAATATTATCTTGAAAATACTTATACATTATTTTATTAAAAAAATAAATCCTTTTAAGTATATAGATAATTAAAATGTGCAAACAACTACCCCACCGTCATGTCCATTACTTTAAATGTAATTAATTATGCTACTTTAAATAGGTTTCGTTGACTTGTTTATTTATGCTTGATATTAAAAGTTAGACATTTGATATCGAATAAGTACCTTTGACTTCATTTTCAAGATATGTAATATATAAAGCATGTATTTTTACTGTCGGGATAAGAAAGCATGTCTTTATTTTTTGTTCTAAACTCTTTGTCAAATTTTGTATTTTTCCCAATTCAGTCAAATTGTTCAGTTACAATTTTCTTGTTATGTAAACTCTCACAGTAAAAAATTTAATGACGGGAAATTAGCTATGAAAAGGTTTTTATTCTTCTAAGTAGACATGCAAAGCAGAAAAAAAGTAGTAAAGAAAAACATTTTGAAATTTTTTGGATGTACAATTTGTGACAGGGACACTTAGGTTTTTTTGGAAGTAACATGGAATGATACAAAAGTGAAAAGTTTTTTTTTTGTTTTTTTAAAAAATAACAATGTAATAAGGGTTTAGTATTTTCCAACAATTGAAAGCTAGCTTATGTAAAACCTATAAAGCTTTGCAAATTTTTAGTTATTTTACAAAATCTGTAAATGACAATGCTTTTTTGAAGAAAGTTATGTAGACTATTTATATCAAGTAAATTAATTCAAATTTTAAGTTTTAGATTTAAGAATGAGCCTGGCTCCAAATAAACTTAGAAAAATTCAAAGTCTGTCTGGCTAAAAAAAGTTTTATGACAATAAGTATATAAAAGCTTCAAAATAATCCATCACTTTAAGTAGGTATCAATAATAAAGCAAAAGTAGTGATAATTCATTGTGGGTAGTATTATTTGAGTGCTCACCTCTCAACCCTTGTTTGAAATAGCTGTTAGCAAAGCTTTTAGTTAAAATCAAGCTAAGATGACAAGAAGAAGATATTTTAGCTCATTTCACAGGAAGAGTTAATAGCATACGTGATAGGATGACGCGTCTTTAAATTTATCAGACGACAATTTCTGAAAGTTAAGGTTTATTTCATGTTCTTTGAGGCTAATAAAGATAAAACGGTTGAATGAGTCAGACAGACGTTTAAGACATCCTCACTACTCTACTAGAACTGAAGTGACTGTGACTGACTGACTTGACTACCTTAGTATTGCACTGACTGATTCAACCAGATAGAGATGCCCTTGCCTAATAAAGCTAAAAAGAGTTGTGTGTACGATTCCAGAAAAGGTTTTTATTTAACAATAATATCCTAAGTATAGATGAAATAAAACATTTGTTTTTGCTTTGTACTTTTTTTTAACTTTAAATATACATCTGTCTCATCTCTAATGACTTATATAGAAGAATACTGACTGACCTGAACTAAATCCACTCCAAGTGCATTATCTACCAACCAATTGTTTTTTATTCATTGAAATGTGCATTTAAAATTAAAACTTGACTAACTTAAGGTACTGTAGGAACAGGTATCAAGAAAATAACCTTTTATACATTACGAGGGTAAAATCTTGCCTGGTTAGTGAGACTGATATGAAAATGATACGAGTAGCGCAGAGATTGGAAAGCAATTAATATAAAAGGAGTTAGATATAAGTTAAAGCACATAGAAGACTAGAAATAAGTTATTAAAAGAATCCTAAGCGGAAATAACGTTTAAAATAGTTTTTTTAAAGAGCTTACACAGAAATGAAATGTGGCTGGAGTAAAAGGTGTAAAATGATACATCGACTGAGAATGTGCTTAAGAAGTGAAGAAATTCAAAAAGTACATGATGAGAATGCATTTAAATGTCAGTCAGTCTATGGATCAATGTATGTAGAGAAGGGGTTAAACTGAAGGTAGGTTTGTTAGGGGTTCACAACAAGATGAGATGAACGATGAGCTCGTAATCGACAAAAGCGAATATAGTAAAAGTGATGATGATGATGATGATGGTGTTGCTGCTGGTAAGAGATGATACTCTTAAAAAATCAGTATTTGACGAGAAAGAGCAACATCTTAGATGATGATATGACTTCTTGGCTGGAGGTTTGGACTTGGAGGCCGTAATTAGTTGCTCTAATGGTCTTTTCATGTCATTCGAACAAGAGGCATCGTCTTGTCGCCAACCTTTTTACTCATCTCATCTTCATAGGATTCTTTAACCCTTATTTTATATCACATATGTGTCTTGTCTTTATACATACCTGAAATAGATGTACCTACGCTTTTTTTCATCCTTCTTTGGCAGTAAACACTGATAACAAGCTTTTATTAAGATTCGTCTAAACTTTCCCTGTATTTTCTGTTACAATTTTCTTGTTCATTTTACTCATTTTGTTTTATTGGTGAATTTAATGTGCTTATGTCTATTTGTAAGCTATTGTGATTTAGCTTTTAATACAAACTTATGAAGGTCAGGTTAGTGAATTTTGTGAATGCAATTGTGTAAAGTTATCAAGTAGATTGCAATTGTTACAACCACTTAAATTGTATTCCAGCTAATCGTACGTATTAGAAAAGAACATCTCCATTTTAAAATTTACATCTTTATCAATTTTTTTGCATTCTCTTCAAAAATATTTATTTAATTTTCCACTAAGATGAAAATTCTTAGAAACTTAAAGCATTAAAACGTACGCTTAAAATTGCATGCGAATACTGCATAATTTGTAAAACCCCATAGTAAAAAAGCCCCAGTATAGCGGAATTAACGATAGAAGACCTTAATAAAAACCTTTTAACGCGCTTTCCATATTCCTAAACTAACTCTTTCATTTATATCGTAGTACATACAGTGCAGTGCCCACTCTCCGTTTAGCTAAATATCATTACATGATGATTACTATACGACGTTTCTCTAATTACAAGTACAAGTATATGTTAAGCTTCCTTGTTCATTCTAACTTTGCACTGAATGGTTTTAAGCAAGATAGCAAATGGAATTTCGACACAAAGGGAGGAGGAGAAAATGAAGGGTTATGGTTTAAAAGCGTAACCACAAAAATCTTATTGTCATACATCACCACGGTCGGTCACACTTTTCTAGGATGCACTTACAATTTAAAAAAAAAATAGCAAGCCAAATTACAATGCATGAAAAATAATTAAATATATGTTGTATGCTCTCTGCAATAAACTAGCAACAAGTCGAATTTTTTTAACTCTTAAGTTTCCATTCTCTCTGATTAAAATACATGAAGGAGCCCCATAATATAATAGCCATATCCATCCTTGAGTGAAGGATACCACCGCACCACCCTGATCACCAAATGACCGATGAGACTGATTGATGATGAATTGATTTGCATAGTGCATAGTGCATTTATGTTTTTAATACCAATATAAATATTCACTTGCTATTTTCCCTGATTAAAAAAGGGTTTGGAGTGAAAAAAGACGCTTAGACTAACCTCCACTTTGTTCGACGATTTTGAAACCAAGTTTTCACTTGAGCATCAGTCATCTTAAGAGCTTTGGCCAAGGACGCCCTTTCTGCAGATGCTAGATATTTCTGCTTATGAAATCGTTTCTCCAGCTCAGCAATCTGAAGTCTGGTAAAAGAAGTTCGGGGCTTCTTTCTCTTGGGCGGAGTACGATTTTGATACGGATGTCCTATCCTTCGAGTAAAGGCAAGCGAGGCTGAAATTGATACAAATTTATGTAGGGGTTAATATTGTAAAATACAATTATTGAATCATATCATGTATACCACACTAAGGATAAATATTATGAAGGAAAGCACTCGATTACAGCGTAGTAGCATGGGAAGAGTTGTATTTCGAATGAATTGGAACTTTTGGTACGTATGGAGAAAGAAGATGTAGCCCACACGTATATATTTGACGTGACATAAAATGACAAATGACACGAAGTACTTGGAGTGGAGAACGGAACGACCGTGCCAACTCCCAAAGGGGTTTCCTACGATTGATTTCCATTTAAGTACCATGGAAAGCCCAAGGGATGATGAATTATTTAGTGAGTGTAACTAACTATACGTGGGGCAAAACGGGCTTGTTCCAGATCTATTGGGAGATTTACAGAGAGGAAATGCCTTTACGGCGAATATTATATTATCATCTGTCCTCTAGACGGTTGTTCATCCTCTGTATAACAATATATATTATGGGGTAAATTTGGTTAAAAGAGTTTTATACAAGAACATTTATCAGGGACAGGGTAAATTTAATTCACTTTGATAGTTGATTGGCAATGAAAAATGTATTCTGAAGATCCTGATATCACATACAAGATCAAGTAATACATTATTAATATACTCGACTTTTGTTTTGTATCTGAAATTAATTGGGAATAGCTAATGAATAATTTTAGGTGTTATTTATAACCTATTCAATTCATCTTTATCTTTGTAGGCTGCAATGAGTTTAATCTTTTAAGTGAATACGCATTTAATTCCTAGAATTTTAACAGTTTCAAGTGAAAAAAGGTTTCTTGAGAAAGGGTAAAATGTTTGAGAATGAATAGAGGTTTATGAATTGTTAAGCAAATAATCAGTTTGATACTGTATTTGTATTGGTAATTCATAAGAATGATGCATAATAGAGTCCAAGGGTGCAAAATAAACTCTTAAAATAAATTACAAATTAATTAATTAACTTAGGCGTACAGTTTATAAAGATTCTTACCATTGAGTCTATCTTTGAGAAGAAGGGAGCTTCGTGGATCAAAAGTACTAAACAAAGGAGAGGCATTTAAATCCAAGGGATTATGAGGGCCAAGACCAGACTGTCCAAATAATTGAAAATTAGACATAGGTCGATGGGCAGGGACTCTAATAACTTGATTCTGAGGTGATGTTAAGGTACAGGGGAAATTAGGTAGAAAAATCGAAGAATATCCCAACATTGGGAAAGGGTTAAGATTACTTCCATGAGCTCCATTTGCCCCATTAGCCCCAAGACTTTCCAAATTCGAGTGATTATAAGAAGCTGGAGAGGGGGAGGTAAGTTGAGACTCTTGTTGCTGAGACAAGTGGTGATGGTGGTGGTGGTGGTGATAATTGTGATGGACCTGCTGGGGTGAGTCAGGTGTACTTCGATTCGAATTCGTTGTCCCACATTCTTGATCTGCCCGACTATGGGGAGAATCAGATCGAACATCTTTACTATTTTCAATATCGTTTTCCAGATGATCATCTAATTTACTAGTGGATCCACTTCGATTTCCTTCTTCCGGCTCATCCATCTCGATCTCTGAGTCTGAACGGTTACCATCATCAGGATGAGGTTCAACCTCTTCCGCAGATGAATCTGACTCACCACCACCACCCAATTGAGATGGTGGTGATGAATGTGCCCCATTCTCCGAAGAATGTCTTGTCACATGATGACTTATAGATTCATGATGATGATTACTCCGATGATGGATTGTATGATGGTGTTTTTTATGAGGATGATGATTATTTTGATGGTGATTGTTACTAATCACATTGTTATTATTGTTCTTATTACTATTAGTACTGCTACCACTGCTGCTACTGTTCCCATGTTTACTTTTTCTTATCCCACTACCAATTAAATGTCCCCTTTCACCTCCCCCACTAAGAAGACGTGAAATTGAAAAGTTTAAAGGAGATTTCTCCGACTTGTCACAGGCCCCTTCGGCTATTTCCATTTCCGAAGATATAACTCCGTCTTCACTCATTCCACACATTAGTTAATTCACAAGATCAGTTATATCTTAGTTTCCTCTTCCGTAAAAATAATCTTGTCAATGAGAGAAAGCAAAAGTCATGGTGAATTAATTCACTATAGATTATCAAGTACTTTCACACCAATCCTATTCACAGTTATCCCTTCTATCCAGCTTAGCCTGACACTTTGGGGCACTTTGATAATCTCACAAAAACAAAGTAACACCACCAGAAGATTCTTTTAGTTATCTTCCAATTCACTCCTCTCTGAAGACCACCTTAATTGTAAATAAGGAAACAACTCATTAGTTCATGAGAGTCAAGATTTTTACAAAATTACAACAACTAGTAGTACTGGTTTTGGCAAATCGAATCGTGCGACCATCATCGCCTGCAAACTATTTAGTAGTGGCAAGTGGCTGATGTGGTTGGTATTTTATGAAGCGTGCTAGCTTTGGTAGGTAACCTCCAAGAGTGATAGTGCACCTTGTACTTGCAACTGGTAATAGGACTACTACTGCTTTTTCTCAAGTGGTACTCGACTACCCCTACTACCAACTACTACCACTGCCTTAAAGAGGAAGGATCTCAAGACCAGGGTGCTCAGTGTCCGGCAGAGGTTTTCCAAATGTGGAAGGTCCTCGAGGTTCCCTAAAATTTTAAGATGCTCCAACCGTTCCCTTTTACAACGTATGATTTTATACTTGCCTCTCTCAAGTCTCCTCTTACAGATACGTACAGACTGAGCTAGCGTTTAAAACACCTCTTTTACAAGTCTATACACTCTCTCTCTCTCTGAAGAGAATGATGTGTACACATGTGTTGTTCTATTGTAGAAGAGCAAGTAAGAGTAGTGGAAACCAACTAGGGTTTTTCTTTCCCAATGCTGCACAAAATCAGATAAATAGGGTTTTGATTGAATGCAGAGAAAGAAAGGGAGTTGAAGCGTTGTATTGGTCACAGGGCAAGGAGTCAAAAGAGGTTGGTACTTATTATCCCAGTTGTTGCTGCAATTCCTTTGCCTTGTGTTGGATTTAGGATTTGCAAGATGATATTGATGATGATCCTTTCTATTCCCTTGTACAAGTTACATTTGTTGTACTCTTGTTTATTTGTTTGGACAGTAGACCCTGTTGGTTAAAAAAGTGTTTTTATTGTGTTCTATCGTATATGGTCCGGAGTTGAGAGACCAAGCCGCGCCTCCTTTCCCCAATAACCCTCCAATCCTACTAGTTTCTCCCTCCCATGGGATATCAAATCCTAAAACAAAAAATACAAAACCATTCAGACCTGGCTCGTCCCATCCAAACAACTAATAGGACACAGCATGAGCCAAGGAGTTAATCGTAAAAACATAAGACTCTGATGTGGTAGTGGTGGCCACCAGCACCTAATCCTAATCTCTATGAGATTATCATTATTCTAAACTCTCTTAAGAAATTCATTCATTCTGTAATAATCTCCATCCTCTTTAAATTACACAACGAGCAATAACTTCAAATTAGGACATGGGTCTCTTTACTTGGAGTACATATGACATGGGTTGTATTGTATTAGATATTAGATACTACTACTACTACTACTTAAAAAATCGCCAGCCAGGTATAATATAATAAGAAATGAACGATGGGTACAAAATGATACCGTGTACTTAAATCCATTCCATATGTCATGTCATGCTCTTTGATGGCAATTGTAATAATAATAATAGCTACCTACGTTTAAAGCCATGCCATGATGTTGATGACAATTAACCCCGTAATAATAATAATAAATATTACCTCAGTCAGTGTATAACCCTATGGATATTTTAATATAATGTAACTACTAGTACCACTTAACTTTTCTCAAGTCTCCAAACTCCATCCAATTTAACGAATGATTCTATTTTATATGGATGTTGTGCACAGAGACAAATTGTTTTTGTACGATATTACATGGACATGTAGGAACAATTGAGATTGAGGGAAACCGCAGAACATTATTTTATACTCCAACAATGAATGCTATTACATTAAAATAATATAATAGAATGGTTCTCTTCTGCGTAAATGGTAAATCACTTTTTATATTCTTCTCTAGTATGCAATCTAATGTGAAATGCATTTTTATTCTAATGGAATGGGGATGATACCAAATAGCCAGTGGTAGTTATGAAGATCATCATTATATCATATCGTATTATTTTGATATGAAAAAGCATGACAATAATGTACCAAAAACCCTGCTATTTAGTTGGGATTATTCATCATCGTAATTTTGAAATATCGTTTTATATCTCTTAGTATCATCATCATCATTATCATCATCATCCCACTACTCGACTCTCATGAATTCAATTCAAAGTCAAACCACCTCCACCTTTAAGTTTGGATGATGTGATATTAATTTTTTTTATTTCTATTATATCTAATACGTATCATCTAATCATTCATTATTCAAAAACTTCTTGTTTCTCTCTTATGGTAGTGATTGTGATGTGAAATGGTAAAAATGATTCGTCATATTTATTATATACTTTTTTTTTATTAACCTTCAGCCCATCAAAAAATATAAATGGTTGTTGAAATGAAAACTTATAGGAAGTACAATATGCAGAAGGTAGTAGTATTAGTAGTAGTATTAGTAGACAAAATTGTTTGGTAATTGACACCGAATATGATTACACTGCAATTTGATGCCTTATGGTTGATAGTGCCATGAATGCGTGGAGTTTACTGTTGACTGTGTGAAGTAAAGCTTGGAAACGTGAGCTTCAAAAATTGAACATTATCTAATACGCCACAAGCATTTGGCCAAGATACTTATCTTGGTCATTGGCGAGTTGATTCATTTTCGTTTAATTTCTTATTGTTTTATTCATATGTAATTTCCTGTTCATGATGATTGCTTTTTGCTGTATTAATTAGATGACATAACAGGAAATTACGGAATAAAATGTTTACGTGTTTTTTTTCATTTTGGCGAGGTTAGATTTCTGGACTTGCAGATTATGAGCATCTACTGATATTCAGTATTTTTGTAAATTACTTTTAAAGAGTTAAAAGTTAATTTAAGTGGACAAATGATTTGATAGTAAAATTTGTACAAGACCTTTCGGGCACACATAATTGTAATGTGTCAACTAAAAATATTACTCGTGTGAAATGCAATTGTAAACGAAATAACGATTTATTGTATAATATTTGAAACAGAATATTATTCCTGTAAGATATTTAATAAGTTCTCTAACATCTGCTGGTCTAAATATCATTATAAATCATTTCCATTACAAAATATCTCCAGTAAAACCCATAAGACAAAACGTTCAGTAATTTATAAATTTTACACAATGCAAATAGCTAAAAAATAAAAGATTTGAATTACACTTACATTGAAACTCCAATTTAGAAGAGTATCATGTAAAATCGTTTAGATAAATAAATTCAAGTACGCATTTGTATTATAGTATTACATGCGTCTCAAAATGTGGGAAAGGAAAACCACAATACAATTACTTCTTCCACGATTTGCAACACACGTTTGATAGAGTTTTAAATCAAAAGATTTCATCCTCTTCCAAGGCCTTGTGAAAGGGAATGGAATTACAAAGTATTAGAATTAACGAGATATATAATAGGATTTATGCATTCTAAAAGGTATTTGCTGGCATGAAATGTGTGAGCTATGAGAAGTTTGACTAAAATTAAGGAAAAAAATTCTCCCAGAGCTGCAAAAAAGTTGCCTTCATTAAATGAATTATTATAAAAGTATTCCACGCCCACAAATTAACTTTTAGTACAAAGTGTATGAAAAGTGGAAATTAGTTGAAATTGAAACATAGCCAACTAGAGACTAGTATGAGTGTCGGACATGATTTTTTCGAATGAAATAATATTACCATTTTACCATCATATCGTAATAAAAATATTGTGATGAGAACATGAACAAGTAAAGTACGCATGATTAGATGAGATTACCTTTCCATAATTACATGTTTCACATCAAAATGATGCGGCTACCATTATTACGATTTCATTACATTTTGCAACAAACAATTTGAAGATGACTTAGAAATCTTTATCGAGATATCTTTATAATGTAAACTGTATGTGATTTCGTACCGTGACACAAAGGTGATTGAAATCTCTTGGTTCAGTCTATTAACTATGAATGATGTTTTTATGTACAAAACATTATTAATTTTTTTTAATCATTTTGGTTAGATTAGAATTTTAAAGATAATGCAATTTTTAAGTATGGTAACCTGCCATGTGTATTATTTCCTGTGAGAATTCAGGGTCATAGTAATGAGGACATTTTAAATTAATTACATACGTAGCACTAACTTGAATAGTAGCTGGAATGAGTTCTACCTTGTCAATTTTCTTTTTCATTAAAAGGTAAAGGTAAAAGCTTTGAAGCTTTTGTGGAAAAGAATCCTCCATGATGATAAAAAATAGATTGAAGAGAAGTTTAAAACCAGTTTATCCAAAAAAATGAACCCTATAAAAATGTATTTTATCAAAATGTAAACCTGAATTTATCTACATCAATAGTAAATTCTTATTTCAGTTGTTTATCCGAACTTAAAATTTATCTACTAAAGATTGATACTACAGATATATTTTGTACTCTTTCAGTACAATTACCACACATGATTCTTTGCTAATAGCAATAAAGTAAAACATTAACCGAATAATTATGTCCATTTAAATTACAAGATAAGTCAACAACTTTATTAACTCTGTGGTCAAAAGGTACAAAAAGTTCTTTAAACTTTCAAATTATCTGAAAATTCTCAAGTATTTAAAACAAATCCTTTTTCTAAATTTCATTGTTAACAATGACTGCATTTGATTTAATAAGTTTCTACATGAAATCTCACAGTACCTCATATGCAACATAGATTTCACGGTACATTAAAGGCATGCATGGTCGTAGCACAACAATTTGTCATGTTTCTATGCAAAACATGTCAAACACAAACGATTGTTTGAACATTACTTAAGGTAAAGGATTAAAGAATTGTTTTGTAAGAGTTGAACTCATGATTCATTCTGCTATTATTTCTTCAGTTTAAACATGTAAAAAACGGCCAGGGAACAACTCTAAATGGAATCCACGTAAGAAACAATTGTTTAAAGAAAGGGTTGCATGTGAAATTACACATTTATCAAAGCGTTTCAAGAGAAATGCGAATGGCTACCGGAAATTCGGGGTTGTGTTGTCTAGCTTTAGTTTTGGTATCAGTCAGTGTGCCGAGGCGTGTCCTTCTTCAAAACCTCCTTAATTCTCTTATTTATTATCATTGCTCCATGTATATGAAAAATAGACATTTTGATTATCATTGTCTTCTGGTACACTCGTCTATGCAAGGAATACACAAATGTATGTGAATTTTCAAACATTTTTGTTAAACATTTGCTTTAAAGATTGCTAAATAAGGGGAAACCCAAGGAATAAAAAATATATACATTCTTTCATAAAAAATTATTTTAAGTTGGGGATTTATTACTCTGTCGTTAATTAAAACGCTTACATCATTGAAACTTTATTACGTAGTTATTTCTTATTTGAAATAAGCCAATTTGACATAAGTATCATAGAAAACAAATCACCATCATTAAGTTATGTGGTTTGATTTAACATTCATTTTGAAAAGTTTCATTTTCACAAACAGGATTTTGGGGATGTAGCTAATTAAGTCATTTTATTTGAGCCATTTGTTCCCCATTGAAATGTGTATTATTTTAAGTACACTTTAAATTAAAATGATTGTAATTACGTTTTTTATTAGTCTAAGTAAATCTCTTTCTATATTTACCAAGCATGAACAATTATGTCCGCTAGTTGCGTTTACAAACAGTCGATCATTTCACTTTGCAATTGTACTTATTGTACTTTTGAATTGGCATCCGGCTCAAAGTATAACTATAATTCTAGAGCCCTTTTAGCTCATATTGAAGCCTTCGTTTCACAAACTGTCAAAATTATTGTTACTTGTTCCTGTAATAAGAACGTTCGCCAGTCATACAGACATTAATCTAAATTTTATTTCAAAATTGTGTAAAAGAGTTGTGCACAATCTTAAGGGTATAAAGCGTTTGAGTAAATAAAAAATATCAACTTACATACTTCTTGGATCATAACTGTGCTAAAGAGAAGAAAAAAATAGCAAATTATACAAATATAAAGTTTAATTTAAAATATACTAAAATTTTTCACTTTATTGTCTATTCAATCTTTCCACATTATGTGCTGTACCTAACATTCGTTAACTTTAGTGATAATGTATTTAATTATTATTACATTTTTTTAAAATCCCATAATTATTTTGTAATTATCATTCAAGGTTTAACATAAATGGCATGAATTAAATGAGATAGTATACAGTGACCCAGCAATAGTATGAATTGAGTTGAAACTTTTGTTCCGTATCGAATGGATGAATTAGTGATCAACTCTCGTAGAACGTATAAAAGGTAGAAGAGTTGAGGCTGTCCCACAAAAGTAAATAGCCGATCACTTGGTTCGTCAAAGTAATGGTAGTTTTTCCCTTTCAGCTTCCTCTTCTTCTATGTTCTTTACCTTTTATTTTTATTTTCCGCTTTCCGACTTGAAGAATGGAATGAGTCAACTTTTTAAACCAACAAATGCAATTGTAAGTACTAAAAGTACTTACTTGCTTATTGCTTACTTGGTTGCAGTCACTCTTCAGAGGACTTTGGCGTTATTTTACTTTTATTATTTTTTCCTTCCTTTTTGTTTCCATCGGGGAGCCATAACTTCGCCCTGGACGTTGACCACATAACAATAAAAATATCTAAATCGGAGTTTATCGCTAAGAACCGCTGTAGAATTTTGATTTCCCTTCTTACTCCAATGTACGTGTTAGTCCATCCACATAGGAGAATTTCTTGAGATGAAATCACAAAAAACAACCCACCTTCCTATATTTTCTGAGTAATTCATTGTTTCTGTGCACCAAATTATGACAATGAATCACGTCTCTTCTGCAACCATTTCCCCGTACTTACAAAACCATCTTACATAAACTCAATAAGAAAACAGAGGGTCTGTGCCAATTTATGCATTTTTTATTCGGAAGTAGAATCATTATTGGGCAGAAACACGGTAAAAATATTTGCCAATGTTGAATGCTTTTCTTGTTTCAACGGAATGGTTTTCTTCCAGAATGCCCATTTACAGAATTTCTAAAGCAATGAAATAGCTCAAATGGATGAACACTAAACTTCATTTTTGTAAAAGCTTGTAGAACCTATACAACAAATTTCTTAGGGTTTTTTTATTCTGAAAGGAAAGTCTCTATCACTATGCACGTACAAAGGTTAATTCAAATACTGCATAGATTTGGAAAATTGTGTTCAAGATATTTAAGATACGTTCTTTCTTTAAAGTGAAAGCTACGCAGTTTTTATGAATAACATTTATAAGAATAAGTACAGAACTGAAGTATCTCTTTCTAAGGTTTTGGTTCATCCAAGAAAAAAACTGTAAAACTAATATTTGTAAACATACTTTGAATTTTTTAAATTTCTTTATTTTAATAGCATCTGGTACTTCATCAAACATAATCCTTATTAAAAATACATTTGAGCATAAGTTGTTTTCCTACTAGAAAACATTACTTTTTAACGTAAGAAAATATGCGTAAACTATGCATACATTATTATATGCGTAAATTGAACTGATGAACGTGGAATTCAGGAAAAACATTAGCAAAATCCTTCTAATTTTCTCCCTATACTCAAATGTAATTTGAAATCAACCATTATAATTTCTTTATTTGTTGTATACTTTGTTGCTCGACCAAAATGCTCTGTAATGTCGTTGGGTGTAAATCAATAAGAAAAATTCATTTTTTAAACTATCGCACATTAAAAGTTATTATTTTAAATATTGAAATTTGTATGCTTTCAGCTTGTTTTTAATCCAGGCGGATAAACTCCAGTTTTTAATAAAAGTTCGTTAAGTAGTTATTGCAAGCCTTACGTTCATCAATTTCTTAAAAACCAAACGGCTAAAACAATAATTTCCTTTCCCTCCTTATGAGAAAATTACAGGAGAAAACAAGAAAGATAGAAGGACAGGAAGTCGACAATTCTTTGTACTAAATAAGAGCATTTGATCAAGCACAAAAATGTTAGTGAGTATAAAAAAATCTATTGGTTAGTAGATTGAAATTTTTTGAAACCCTCCGTCCCAACATCTTTATTGGTATTTCACTAACAACGTAATTGTACGCGAATGGCGAGAGAAACTGAAAATGCACGGTATAAAGGCTGGATATTTAGGTTCATTTTTGATAATTGAAGGTATAATTAATGCAAACTTTCTCTTTACGTATATATTGTCAAACCATTTCTGCTGGTATAATTACCCATGATATAGACCTCAACTTTGCATAATAAAGAACACAAAAAATGAACGTCCATACGACCATCTCCCATTGAAAAAAGTTTTTAATTTAAACTTACATAACCAAAAATTTCGACCGAAAATTTCAAAGAATAGTTTGCACAAAAGCTAAGATACATTGTCCATTTGTGTAAATCCCAAATTTTTGAAATTGGTCGTTCCGAACCAGAAGTAATAATAGTCTAAATGTGAATGCAAAATAGCGAAAATTAAGTATAATGAGGGCCATGAACGAACTCTTCAAATAAAGTGTACAGTAAATATGAGCAAATAGACGTATGTAGAAGCTTATGAAAAGTGACACGCGAAGCATTGAGCCATAAGTATTATTAAGACTACCTAATTTTCTTTGCCTTCGTTCACAACCAAATCGTCGGATTTCATGACCACTCAAAAGGTTATAATGTAGCCACATAAAACACAATAGACTAAAGAATAGGTGCGTCCTATATAAAAGGTAAAAAGAGCCAAGAGAGATTAGACTTTATGTAGAGCATTTTACCAAATGTTGCTTTTGTTAACATTGTTACAAGTTATGGAACTAAACATAGACTAACAAATCTATGAAATTGTAATCGATAATAGAGAAAAGGAGTTTCATGCTGAATAAGTTGATGATAACATGTATGATTCCATTTTATTGCATGTTATGCATGAAGAGTGATAAGCATGTGATGAATGTTCTAAAAAATACTTTACTTTTGGGTACTCTCATGTATATTAAAAGTCGATATTACAAGTGGTGTAAATTGCTATTATAGTCTGAGTGTTTCTAAACTAAAATAACATCCAATAGCAATATACATACATAAGCAATAATAATAGGTGCACGATATTATTCCAGATCGGAAAGGCAACAGTCAAATTGGCAAATTCAAAATCGACTTTGTGTCAAAGTCACATTGGGGGCAAACGCCAAGACGGCAAAATAAAAAAGGCTCTTTTACATGCGGTTTTGAACTTTTTTTGTCAAATGTTAATGTTTAGAATTTTTTCCCAAACTTACAAAATTACCACATTGAAATTTCAACACACTTACATATAAAGCATGGCATCTTTATCAAATATCTCTAAAAATATCATTGCCTTTCGCAACAACAAAGCTATTGGTTTAGGACATTTCTTGAATCCAGCGTGTGTATCCATGATTTCTGAAGTTTTTTTTAACTAAATAGAATGAAGTTGTGTTGGTTCCAAATAAATCAAAGTATAGTTAAAAAGGCAAAGACATTTTTATTTATTTTGTCCCTTTGACTTTTGCCAATGTGACCGCATAACCATAACCCATAATATAATATTATTAAATTATACCTTGTATCATATAAAAAGGAAATTAAACCTTTATATTTCTTCTTATTCTGAGTAGGGTTGGAGGTGTAATACAAACTAATAATAATAACAAACAGAATAGAACAACCCTTCCGTGCTCATAAGTTTTAAATTGCACGACAATAACCGTAAAATAACTTTTTAAATGTGTACAATGATAAGCTATTATTTTTCCATACACACTGTTAATATTATTTACACTCTTTGTAGGATTTGTCAAGAAATTAGTATAGCTTATAGACCTATGCAAAACAAATTACGCCTATGGCATAATCTTTTGTTTTCCATGGATTGTGTTACACTAGATTATTATTATATGTGTAAGAATATACATCTCATGCTATTTTACCACTCCAATTCCAGTAAAACATAACTTATACAACAGCTTAATATTTCGACGATGATAGCCCCAATAGCAATGAATCACATAAGGGAACATGACAGTTGGTTAGTAGCAACTATTAGTAAAAAATGTAATGATGGGCTTTATCCTAAAATAATGATTGAAATGATGGATTATATTATGTCGCTTTGAAAATAACCTGCGTGATACCTTTTGTCTTGTACACAGAATCTAGGATAAATTTGCAACTTCCACCATTCAATATTACAACATAACTTAAAAAGGTTTCTCCTGTGACAAGAGTACAATTTGTCACACGAAATTGTAATCAAATGTAATAAACTTCTTTCAGACTTTGGTTAATGAAGTAGTAGAGTTGTTAGTTCACCGGACGTAAATTATTTCGCATGATGGATGATGAAATGACAATTTTGTGGGATTTTCTCAAATATAACCATCTACCTTTTAACTTAACTAGTCACGTATTACAGGGTAAAACATTAATAAATGTTAAATCTAATTGGGATGCGGTAGAATCTCGAAATAGGGGAAGTGAAGCTCAAAGTGGTCAGGATTGGAATGCATTTTTTGGATAAATCTGTAAACCAAGTGTGTCCTGAGTTGAGAGTAGAGTAGTGAAATAAACAGGTGTAGTGGGTTAAATAGAAGGTTTATTTGTACGATATGCCGAGTTAGGTAAGGATATATTAGGTAAAGTGGAATGACGGGAAAAGAGAAATTAAATTGAATGCCTTAGCAGTTAGGATTGTGTTTGCTTCAGAGTAAAAAGGTAAAGTTGGGTGTTAGGGCTTTTGTTTTAGAAGAGCTTTTAATGATTGCTTGGTGAATTCAGCGCGAAATCGATGACTTGATCAAGACATATGGGGAATTGAAGGGAAAATAATGAAATTAAGAAGGCTCAACCCCAAAACAGACATTTAACGGCCGCATTATTTATGCATTACGTCCTTTTCCACTCTCAACTAAAAGTACACTTGTACAGATCCAACTTATAATACTCCTTGAAATAAGGACTACTACTTGTCTATGACACAATGCCCTAACTACCTCCGTGTCTTCTCTTTTACTTGTTCATAGGTTTTAAACCTATTTAGAGCATTAATGGCAATAGCAATCTCTTATGGAACGGATGGAAGCGTCATACATGGCTCGCTGTCAATGACAGTCCTTAAACCTTGTTGAATAGGATTTATATGAATTATAGCTTCTTAAAAAATTGCACTTCTTGTAATATGGGGATGGGCAACTAGCCTTCATAGCTGTATTAATTTCATGAACTTTGATCTTATATTGAGGTCAACATGAAAAAGATAAAAGCTTAAAAACATTTTTTATGCATGGAAAATAAAGCCTTCCTATTTTTATTTCTCTCGCCATACGTACTATTGCCTTGTTATCCCTTATTTTGATTTTTCACTTTTATTTAATGAGCTTTAAAAACTGGAAGGTCTTTAATTGACTCTTTAAAAAAATGAATACATTGAAAACTTTCAAAGTATATAAAGTTAGGAGTTCATACTGAACTAATTCATTGAAGATAATGATGTACGTATTTTTATCATGTAAAGGGAATCTGAAATTTGGTGGTAAATATGGCTCTCACACCCATGATACCAACTAATACAAAACGTATCCAAGTTAAAATTAGCACCATATGCGGGTGTCATACACCAGAAATAAGTCACCCCATCATGCCTCTTGTATACCTAGAGAACAGTACTTTTATTAGATGAAAGTTGATAAAGCCCCAAAAGATATACCCTAGTGAAAGGTTGGATCAACTCCCAACTAATAATATTATTATTCCCTGTTGAAGAAATGAGCTAAAGTTCCATCATGTAATAGACTAGCTACTTCTACTACTTATTGAGCCCTCCTGAAGTCAACTTAGGAGAAAGGATGAGAAGGAGTAGAACAGGAGTGTCGGATTTGCTTTCTCCTCCCTACATTGAAAGATGAATCGGGTGCTTATCAGGCTAGTTTAGTTAAAAGCTATCTATATGGAATGAATGGGAAATTTTCGCCTAAAGAGGAAGAAGAGACTTTGTAGTTAATTAAAATGAAATGTAATGAAGCTCAGAGACTAGAATAATATGATATAATTTTAAATACGAGCAAGTAACTAGTAGAAGGTTTGCTAATAAATGAGCTATCCATATCTAACGTGTATGATAAAAACTTGATTCGCTTTAAATTCATCACAGTTGTATTTCTATTTTTACAATGATTCTCTTTTGGCTTTAGTACCCACTAATAAGCCTTTTTTCCCTATTATGACAGTAGTGGTTAAAATAGTAAGATTCTTTCGTATATATGTTCTAACTTTTTTGGGCCACAGCCTCAAAAATAAGTTTTTTTTTCAGAGTTTATGAAGAATCGGTAAGGTAGTTTATAAGATAGGGGCAAGTAGTGGATAATCTATTGCTGAACAAGTGCCCTGTTGTCCTAGATGTGTCAACTACTTGGGCTCCTATTACTATTACTCATGCTCACGGCAATTTGTCTTGCTTTGGATGGAAAACCAAGTAAAAGGAAAGTGCTTTCTTTATCCAGCCTATGGTATTCTAGTCATCATGAGAATGTTATAGTCATATTTAAAATCGTATAGCAGTGCAATGCCCAAATAGTAGTTGGAGGTAATAGTGGATCCCATAAATTATCTTGAGTCTTCTCAACCGGATCAGTAATTTAATAATAATACCCTTTTAAGTTATGAATTCTCTCTCGTGGAGGGTTTTTAACGTGGGTATCGCAACGGGAGAAATCTTGTGTGAATGTCTTCCATTCATATCATCATCTACCTTAACTCATCACTTTATATCTTGCCTCTTTAGCCTTCTTGAGACTCTACTACTTCATCAAATGCCACTGCTCTTGATCTCAGCCCATTTATCACTTTCACTCACTTAATACTTCGGCCAAAATTTCCCTCTGATATTTACTATTTCCCAAAGGAATTTATCTTCCAACATATTATTTCTTACGTATATTCTTCAATTTTAACACTTTAGGCACAGGTAGATAGATTGCATTTGTTTTAAACTTCCCTTAATATCAATAACTCAACTTTCATTACTTACCTTGTTGAACAACTTAATTCAATCAAGTTTAAGCTTCCTTTGACTATTCTCAGATGTAAAGATGTTTTTTTATTGTGAAACTTGGAATTAAAAATTTCAGTCGAATTGAATGAATAAAAAATAACCAAATTAAATTTTAATAGACTTTAAAACAATTTGGGTACTTTATGAAACTAAGATTGTTGGGTAGATAATACTTACCCATGTATTATTGACTAATATCAATATTATACGTATTGCAATATTAATATTTATAAACGCCTCTTACTTTTTAATGGATAAAATTAACAGAGGTTACCAAAAAATATTAAAAAAATTTTAAATTCTTTAAAACAAATGTTCCCCTGATAAAGGTATTAAATAGTAATGCGACTTTTTAACATGATGTTAAGTCTCAGTAAGCTTGAATTGGACAAAATTAGGTTCACACGACTTATTGACCTAAGTATTATAATACTAATAATAATAATACACATCTGGGTAAAAACTCACGAGGCATTACATCTCGTTACATATTTATACTCACCCCTCCCCTTGCCCATTGATTCATTACTCATCCGTTTATATAGATTGTTGCGATGAACCATTACGACAACAACAAAAATAATATAACAAGGGGTTGTCAATTAAAACATTGTCATTACTCCCAAGGGTCAAGCCATCATTTTTGTACTTGAATTAAACATTTTAATCAACTAGCTGTACGTGGATTTTTACTAACTTCACATGAAATGTCCCTTTATGCAGTTAGTTGCTTCTTTTACTTACATTATTGGTACTATTATTTATTTCGTCTCTACCTTTGTCAAAGCTGTATCAAGGTTGACAATTATTGTAAATATCTATTCATTACTACGCTTCTACTACTACTAGCAAGGAAAAACTACAAAGATGATACCAATAAGTGAAAGTAGCCTCCTGGAAAACATAAGAGGTTATGATCAAGACATAACCTATCGTTTATTCTGTTAGAACAGGTAATATTATTATCCGGTATTTGTAACCGCATCTTATAGTAAAATAATTTCTGCATCAAAATTTAGAAATTTTCTATTTCCATTATTTCTAAACAAAATAGCCAAAAACTCTTTGTAAAAACACCCGTTCGATCAAAATGTTCAAAGCAAAGAAAGAGTTTTCTAAATTGTGATGCTAAATGAAGTTACAGTCGGAAGTATTTATGCATACATGGTAAAAATTTTCACAATTAAAAACCCCTTATATCTACGCATCTGTAAAATTCAAGTAAAACGGAGCCACACACACCAACAGTAATAACAAGTGTTTGATTACACAAAAGATTTTTTCTTTCCTTTGACATGCATAACGCATTGATGGGTGGGAGCGATTGTTTTCGCACGATCTTGTTCTTTATTCTTTTATATTAAATTGTTTTGACGAGTAATCCACGTTGGAGGTGGAAAGCTTGGAGATTTTGACAGCAGGCACATGGGATCATTGGATCTGATCTGCTTTTCCAGAATGAAACGATGATGATAGAAGGACCCTTCTGTTTTTCTCCTTTTGATACAGTTAAGTAGCCCCCACTTACTTGTACTAGGAGTAGATGAGTAGATCCGATAAACGGGATAATTCTCCCTGTGAATACATAAAGCAAATAGCGAGGAATATGACTTTTATGAGATTCTATTATGAAAAGAGCAACTCAATAATATTATCAACCCATTACATGGCAAAAGGGAGAGCAGAACTTCCCATTAGTTTCTAGTTATTATAAGTTAATCTTGAAAGTGGCTATATCAATTGGATCCTCTACTTGTAGCAATAATAAAATACTCAAACGAGCTTATTAAATAAAATAAAGCAGCACATTAGAATACTTACTCACAATGCGCCCACTTTTCGTGATAAGCAGGGTTTCACTAGTGATGCATATCAAAAAATTAAGAAAAAAATTAGGATTCGAATGACGTTTGTCGTTTTCGATAATAGG
>JAQGBU010000491.1:0-26393 GCA_034698605.1 Isotoma decorata
AGTTTAGTGTATAGAACATAGAAAAAAGTAATTTTAAGATTTTACATCTAAAATTGTAAGAAATTTTTGATTTTGAACACACAAAATATTGGTTTTTTGATAAAAAGTTCTTTGATTTTTGCTTTGAAACTATAAGTCCCCCCGCGGAATAGAGCCCCACCCCGAAATAGAGCCCCACGCTTTTCGGAGGGTTGAAAAAATAACTCCCCATGGGGTTCTAAATCGCGTTTTACGGTATATTAATTATGAAATATTTACAACTCTTCTACTTCATTGACTCAATCAACTTGCCTCAATACTTACCTTTTTGGAAATTAAAGTCTGGAAATATTCCGATTTCATAAAACCTCCGAACTTTTCTCCACACTCCAGTTTCTTTGAATAGTCCCCTAAAGCTCATAGCATTATTTTTTGAAAACTCTCAAAATGAGTTTAAAATCCATTTTAAAGCACATTCCTACACAAATAGCTTAAACATGCCAAATTCCTTATATGCGGTTTCCAAAATTCTAGAATGTATAAAAAGGCTGTGAAAAAGATTATAAGATGAAATAGTATTTGGGAATAAGTAGGGCAATCTACTCTCACTCTCCCGATCTCTCCTACTTCCACATTCCCATAGCTAGAAAGCGTCGTCAAGCCACCTTTTCTCCAGTTGACAAAAAAACCTCAATCACGACACATCTCCCAAATTCACCTCTCCAACTCCAAACAAAACAACAGGTAAAATAAACCCTTTTTATTCATTTTTCTTACTCTCCTTCTTATTCCGTAAATAAGGACAACTTGTATAAACCATTGTACATAATTCTTGGACCATAATTCATACAATATTTGGGCAATTTTACATGAAAAACCCCTACCACTCTTAGCATCATCTTTGCATTTTCAAAACCATTCAGTTTCAGAATGCATACTTGAAAAAAAGGTTATTTAAGTTTTTTGGCTATTATAATTGCAGAAACAAAAATTAATGGGATTCACAGAAGACAATCCTCGCTATAGCTTTACAATGGCTAAAGATAAGAAGGGACTTGATCAAGTCATTCTGAACATTGAGGCTGAAGGGGCTCAACGTAAGGATGGAGAGGAAACCCAACTCTCTGGGACTAGCAATGTGGGGAAAGCCAACATGAAAGAGATGATTTCTGGCGAAGGGGGTGCTGAAACTGGCAGTGGGGGTCACTCACAAGGACCTGCTACTCCATTGGATATCTCCGAGAAGTCCGAGGACATGGAAAAGTAAGACAACATTTATTATTCTCGCTTCTTAAACCTCTGTTTTTAACTTGTCATTTTTCTACGAATAATATGGCTTGAAAAAAGGGATCTCCTGTATTCAAACGGCATGCAATATACGTGTTAATCATTAACAACTCATCACGATAGTGGATACCATAAAACTGTAATTCATGTTTTGGGAGATGAAATGCATCCCTCCCTAGCATAGGCATATGAAATTGGGACGTAACGGCATCTGGTTTTAGGAGCATTTACAGACGAAACTAAAATCCTCTCTAGGAAATTAAGTCCGTTGATTCGTTTTATAAATTCATAAGCTTCAGTTATGTTAGCTCTTAATTTAGATTTTTATGTTGTGTATGGCTTTGAACATTGAGTTTTTCTTCTTCTTTCCTTCTTACCTGATTCGGCTTATTTAGTAAATGTTAGTCCGTCCCTCCATTCCCTCTCCACATTTTTACATAGTAAACTACTTTTAAATCTATTTTCCCATACTATGGAATCCTAGGGTCAAAGGGAAGGTCTAGTTTGCTAATGGGTTAAAGCGGTCACACCCACTGGGCTCCATCCTATACACCTTTCACACCCTTCCCTTTACAAACGGGTCACTTAAGTATACCCTTCGTGCGGTTTAATAAGCTGCTCCACTTTATATGCACTCACCTCCTTTATTTCTCTCCATTGTTTTAAGTTAATTGGAATTTGAATGTGTGACATTTGAAGAAGCCTTATTCCCAACCATTTCCCTCTCTCTCCCCATATAGTTATAAACTACCAAAAGTTTACTTTCCATTGTAAAATACCTCTATAGGAATAGGGCAGCTTACTTTAGTATTTACGCACTTAAATTCACTTTCACCCTTCCAATCAACCAAAAACCTCTTCAGTATCTTCTGTCAAAATCAAAACTTTGTTTTAAACTATTATTATGATTATAGTTCCACGAATTCCGACTCTGAACACACTAAAATTGTATAATTAGTCTGAACTTGAAGGCATCCTCAGTTATAGATAAGTACTCTCTCGAGTACCTGTTGTTCCCTTATATGTAGATGTGTGTGTCAAATCCCGTTTCGGATTTTCCAGATGCATTCACTCCTTCCAAGGTCCTCTAAAACTTGTAAATCCGAACAGAATTTGTTAGGATATTATAACTCAGCATAGGATGCCTTTAGTAAGCCTAGTCTAATTTAACACGCCAGATTGAAATATCATAAAATTACATGGTTAAAAATCCCTATTCCCCATTACTAATCAAACTGCCTACAATTTTCGGTATTATTCTTCAAAGAGATCTAAAATCTTAAGAAAAAGATCAAAAACATAATTTATAACTTTAAACTACAAATGTATATTGGCAGTGGTGGTGGTCCTTTATGCCACTACTGTTTCCGTTTCAAGCACACAACCCACACAATAAGACTATAATGATAATAATCTCCAGTCGCTTTTTCCATTTAATTTTCTATTGAAAAGCCATAGATAATTTAGATGTTTTTCGAGGTAATGTTTGTGGTTTGGTTTTTTAAAGAAACCTTCCCTGTGTTTTGAGTCCCTATATTATTACATAGGGATGTTAGAACACTTTCAAAGAGAAATCTTATTTTTCTAATATTCAAAACTTCTGATTGAACTCTCTTGTCAATAAGTTTAACAATGGGGAGAAGAAATGGAAGCCTTATAAAATTCAAAGGGTTTTATTCTCTCTTTGATTAACTGGGAATAAAGGCAACCCTTGCAACCACCCTGGTTTTATTCAAAAGTAAAAGAATATGTTATTTGAAATGCGTTGATTCTTTTTCCTCTTCTTTTTATTTAATTTTTATACCTTTTGGTAGAAAAACTAGCACTGTTCACCCAATGTGTTAAATAAAATTTAATACCGAACGGACTGAAAGCCATCTAAGAAGCCTCCTCTTTTCCATTGACAAGTACATATTATGGCCTATTTCCCTTTATAATAGTATGAAAAGCCTTATTGTAAAATCTACCCTTGTTCCATTCCTCTATATTAATTTCCTCAGTTGATTAATTGGCTATTACAAAAAGGAAATGTTTGCAAATTAAGTAAGACTTGCCATTTTCCACTGAAAAATACAGATATCTTAAAATTAGTGAATTTTGCTATGAATAGGACATAGAAAAAGGCGAATGTCTTGGCCAATTTCAAGAGATTCCAAATAAGCTAAAACTGATGACGCACAACCTTCTTAAATACGTCCAACTGTACATAAGATTCTAGGGTTTCAGATTCCACACATTAAATCCCATGGACAATGCTTCTTTACTTGAAGCAACTATATGTAACAACTTTAGCTCATCATATAATGCACTTCATTTTTTATCAGTTTTACCAGTTTTTACACAAAAGTTTTACTTTTTACTCTCTTTTAACTAAAATTCATGGAATATTGCACATTATGTTAGTTATTCATTATAATTAATAATAGAATGGAATAAATATCAAAAATGGCGTTGAGTTTTCCCATTTACTCTCATTCTTGCTTCCCTCTTCCTATGTATTCAAGACTATTAAACCTCTTTTTTGTTTTAAAAAACATCCTAGGATCCATTTAACTTTAATAAAAACTCAAATTCATTTCAGATATAGGTTCATCCAGTTTCAAATTTATTTGAAATCAAAACAAAAAAAAATCAAGAAATCTAGTTATAAAATCCCCACTTGATTGTTGTTTACAGCAAAAAAACCAAAACCTCACTATTTTCGTCACCATTAAAAATTTCAAAACAAAAACAATTTTAAAATAAATTTAGCTGGGAAACAACAAAATTGCTAGGTGTTTATATGTTTTTTTCTCTTCTTCACTTCATAATCTAACTGAATCTCTAAAAATCTATGCGTAAAAGTGTAAGATGGCTAAATTTATAATCTTGTAAAATGTAGAGAAAAGTTGTGAGAGTAGCCAACTTCTAAAATCAATAGTTTCCCAGGTGAAAATATGGGTTAGGGTGGTTTGTTTGTAGTTTGGTGAATGTCGTGATGGCTTTCAGCAGATCTGGAGGGATAACAACACGCACTGTTCCCCTATAATATGTCACATTAAATAAAGGGCAAAAGTTCAATGATGGATGATGATCATGATCAAAATAGACTTGTTTCCAACGATAAACAAAGGAAATTGAGACACATTCACTATACTTTCTCACAAAGGCATAAAAAAGAGAAACAAACATCTTGTTCTGCTTAAACACAACATCTTACTTTGGGCTCATCCATTACAAACGTTGAGGTTGGAAGGTTCTAAAGGGTGCTTCAAAACCGACCTAACCTCACCTTCAAAAATGGTTGCGTTTGACCCTTTTTGAAGCCATGTCAGTCTAACCCCTGTGTCCTTTATCTTAAATCCTGTTTTATACCTGTCTTTTTCATGAGATTGCAAACTTAAAAAGTTAAAAAATATTGCAATAATTTCCAAAATCCACTAAAAAAGTCTCCCCATGCCTTTCAGAATCTTTGAAGGATGTTTTCTCCTATTTAAGCTGTTTTTCAAACAAATTATTGCCATTCGACTCTAAGATCTTTCCTTGTTTTCCAACTTTCCTCACAACATTTGTGAATATTCTTACTTTGTTTAGGAAAAAAGTAGTGGTAAAAAGTAATGTTCTTGTATTGCTGGATACAAATCTATAAAACGCAGTATGAGTGTAAATAAAGTAAGTGGCCAAAGTGTAACTGCAGAATAAGTAAGACCACCACCACTGCTCACGAACACCAGTGTACTTTGAGCTTCCACATTCTAAAAAATAAGAAAGTCCAAGGTTTACTCTATTTCTAGGTACAGAGGTGTGAGATGGTTATAAATGAAACGAGGTAAATTTACACAAAAACTGATCCATTTTAAAGAGTAAATCCTCGACCTAAGGAATGCCTTACTGTCAGCCCAATCTGACCCTCACCAAGAGCTTCTATTAGGCCAAAGATACCACGAGGTTTTTATTCCCCCCAAAAAACCGAACAACGTAACATAAACGTAAATAGGGAGGTAAAAAAGGCTGAAGGGCAACAAGGAAGAGTGTAAAACGCGTGAAGCCCTTAGGGATTTCTATTTACTTATTGGAGGTACTGGATGGTGATGATGGTGATATTGAATCTCTAAGAAATATCGATTCACCTTCGCCTCACTCACCAATACCCACAAAAATATAGGTCATCCCAACTCACCTACATTCTTCCACAATTTCACTACCTCCTACACCTTAAAGTGAGTGGATTGAAAAACTCACCTTAATTTCATTACTTCACTAGTTAAGTATAAAAAGCTGAAAAAAACGTTTAGTGAGGCGTAGTTGCGACTAGGTGAAATGTTGTTGGGGTAAAAAGAGAAAGTAAAAGAAAGACTTTTTGGGTGAAAGTCAAGAGAAAGTCGGTCGGCTTCATCCAAAACTATGAGTAACATTTCAATTTAAAATTTAAACGACCAAAGTCAATAACAATTGTCATCTTGTTCATAAATCCTAATATATTTCAGAAAACTCTTTCAGACCAGTTAGGTTTTATAAACAAGGCAGTTTTCCCCTTACTTCTCAGTTGCATTTAAATACTGTAGAAAGCGTCCTTCCTAACCTGAATTTATACCAGAAGATAATCCTCTTTGGCAGAATTCCCTCAAGTCCTTCTTTCCTAACTTCCTTCTACTCTATTTCAATCCAGTCTATTCACCTTTCAACATAAGATTCCCACCCTCACGCCAAATTGCATGCTATACCCTCCTTTTTTCTTCGAAACAGATAGTTTTACAACTATTTACAACTATTACATGACTTTTTGGCTCTGAATACTTATTACTATTACACTTGTTTTGAAACTATCCTGTAGATACTAAATTCAGAACTTAACTTTTTTGGGCAAGTTTTTTATTAGCTGAACTTAAGTATCTAATGACATGCGTTTAATAGAGTTTACACGAGGGGACTATTACACATAGCCTTGATGCAATTAGCCCTTACCTTAAAAGGACCTTCTTGGATGAACAAGGACTTTATGGCTTATAAAGATTCTCCCAAGTGACAAACCATCCAACAGTATAAAACTCAACAAGTGTGTGTTTTTTATCTTAAGGTTCTATTTTCTTTTTATATCCAGGAAGGATGAGATGAGTGAGGATGTGGACAAAGGAACAAACAATCCTCCACGTGTTGAAATTCCTATTATCGGAAAGAACACTCAAGCTGATGTAAGCTCTATTCTTCAATTCTTAATTTGACAAAAATATGTAAGCAGTTCCAAAACCATCAATTATTGTTATAAAAAACCGAAAAGAAATGCAAGTTTTAAGTTCTTATCAACACATCAGTAACCAGACACTCTTTCTATGCAAAAAATATGAATTATAAATCCATAGTTGATATTTTTAAGTTGATTTTAAAACCACTTCTGCAATAAACTCTTCAAATCGCAATTTTAGGAAAGGATATTATTCCCTAGAGCTTGACCCCACTATTTTTTTAACCTTAATATAATATTTTAACCAAAGTAATCTCTATTCATGAATCATTAATTAATGTTTCAGTCCTGGTGGTATTGGCTCATGGGGCTGGATGATTACACTTCCCGCAAGTTCCCAAAAGGATATTGCAATTTGCAAGGATTTCTTGCCATCTTCTTTTTCATCCAAGGGGCGGGTGTCCTTTATTACCCGGACAGGGAAGTTTCCCGACCTATCTTCATCGTTGTGGACTTTATTGAAAGTCCCATACCCTCCCAGTACTTTGGATGGAGTCTCTTGGGTATTCTATTTATAAACATTGAACATTTTGGATAGGAAGTCATAGAGAATTTAGTGCAAAAGGGTCATCTCAAGTACCCCCGTGCCCTTTTTTCATGTTAATATTAACACACTTAAACAGTACATGTTATTTTTTTCCCATTTTTTGCAGCCCTTTCATTTTCCCTTCATTATTACTTGTACAGTCCGTACAAAAGAGGCGTTCGAGGACTGCTCTATGTAGCCACATTCAATTTTACTATCCTTTGCTTTATCGAGGCGACGTTTGCCATCGCCAGTGGATATATTATTCGATACAGCCAGGATGGAAAGGTTATTCTATACAAAAAGCCTGTTTATTATTTTCTCGGAAATATTCAACAAAAAATTTTTAATCTTTAATTGTCAATCTGCAAAACTTAAAAATTTCTCTCAATCTTTGCCCAGTTTAAGAAAAAGACAAAGTACAATTTTTTCGAGCAATTACTAAGCAAGCAAACCAAAATTTCCAAAAACTTTTAATAATCAAATGGAATTTAAAATGAATGGGTTTTAATTTGAAGGTTATCCAACTAGTGGTGAAGATGATCGTTCACCTTTGCATACTTGCGGCCTGTTTGGCCAATTGGATGCAAATGGCAATACCTAATTTGGTATGTGGAAAATCTTCCTCCTCAATGGAAAGCTTGGATTTAAACGTCTTCACCATCTAAGAATGGCACAGAGGGACGACAGAGTCAACCTTAAGATACTTCATGACTTCATGACACAAGAAACGGTGAATTCTTATTTACACACTATTCATTACATTTACCTAAATGGATATTAAATAAAATCCAATCAGTTATTAAAATATTGAGAAATAGTAACCCATACTGCTTTTGAAATTGAAATGACCTGAAACGACTGAAATGCTGAATGTTACCTTATGAATGAAATCAGTTACCTAAACTTATAAAATGCTTTAACTTTTCCTTATGGAAAAACAACCACAACGCACACATGCAGTGGGTCCCATATTATAATAAACTAAACTTAATTAAGAAATGAACTTATGGTAAGTAAGTAGAGGTGAAGAAAAACAAGATACCTAATCTTAGTATTTTATCTTCCTCAAACGAAAACGAAAGATTATATTATATGTATAGTGTATATTTATGATAAGAACGTGAGAAATTAACTATTCATCTCTAGTTCTATATATTTCTGCTAAAAAGTTAATTCATCTTTTCTTTATTTGTATCCTATTGTAATCTAAAAGGTTTATAATTTTGTTTTAAAACATAATACCTAGTTATTAATTATTACTATTAGCTTCTTTTTGTTCACAGATCAAACTGGATTTTGATAGTTTTAACACATTCCCATATAATTCTATTGTATATGATTAGAAACACACAAAAACTTGAAAACAAAGTAACAACCACACACGTTCAAAGTAAACATTTTGACAATTAAAAAGATGTGAATAATATAATATAGAATTCATTTAAAACTACCTAATATTTATGTAAAAGTTTTAATGGGAAAATAAAAACCACATTTATTGCAAACGTGATCATTTTATTCAATAGTCTTATGTTATTTCCCATTCAGAAAATCTCATTCGTCTCACTTTTCCCCCATTGGATCCAAAAATCACGTTTTTTACCTTTTTGTAAGATAAGAGTTAACAAGTGAATGCTAATTTGTTAGCTGAATTAAATGTCCATATTATGTAATCCCTTTTTACATAAACCATAATTTTTCCCCATCTTACATAAACATTACAGAGTAACTTTAATTGAACTGCTGACTCCAACTATATTTTATGATGATTGATCTTATTAAAACCAATACTAAAGAGATGAAATTAGCTCAAACTAATATTTCCTTTGTGTATTGAGTCTCATCCTACCCAAATTCATATTATTATTACTGTTTAACATACTTCTAAATTACATCTCAATTCCCAAGTCCTTTTAGTTCCAAACTCTTCCAGACTACTCGTAGACTAGAAATAAGCCTAGAAATACCCCTAGAAAATCCATTTTAACTCTTCCTAAGTGACCTCTAATCTAAACGCCGTCATTTAAAATTCAACATTTAATCCTCATAAAGCCTTTTACACCATTGTCTGAGCCCCTTATCAAAGGCCTAGCCACTGGCTTAAGCAAACAGTCTAGTACCAGTCTACTAAAGCCCCAGACATAATAGGTTGTGTCGTCGTCCAAAACAATTTCGAAATAAAATAAAATTTCAATTTAAAAAACCAAAACGATTATGAAAATGTTGTTTCGTTCGACAATTCCTTGGGTTTAGCTTCATATGGAACATTCAAATAAAAATCCGTTTTGGACCCTGCCATTTCAACAAATCAATTCAGTTGGGTTCTCATCTTTCTTATGCTTTCCCTAAAGTTTAATCATCTTGAAATTGTACACTCTACAAAGTAAAATGCACTTGATTTTTTACAACAGATATTTCACAAGTACTAAAATAACACCCGATAAAAAATACATTTGTCTCGACTCCCTTGCAATTTATTCAATAGGTTTGGCCCTTGAATGCTACTTTGTGCAGCTTAAAAACCACCACCACACTTTCTTACACAACAAACTCTTACTTAATTTTAAACCCAATGGCTAGACAATTATCCCACGTTTCCTTACAATTTCCACCGAATTTTATAATTCCAAAAGAGGATTAATTTTATCTTTGTTGAATATTTGAGTGAGTAAATGTGTGGGCGTGGTGCGTTTACGGCTTAATATACTTCTTTGAATTTCCTAAAGGAACACCAAAGCCCACATATTAATACATGTACAAGATCAAATATGCCTAATTCCCCCTCTGATCTCTCACCCACTTTGATACAATTCGGTTGGGGGTGGCACTTCAAAGTAAAACCGCATTGTTTTAGAGGCAAGTGAGTGTGTGTGGTTGCCTCTGTTAATCCAGAAGAAGGCTCCTTCATCTCACCAAAATAACTCAAGTAGATAATATCCAAGGGCACAAGCTTAAGTCCCTTTTATCTTTTGGCACGAAACTATCTATTTATATTTTGAATAATATTCAAAGCGTGTGTTGAATAATTTCCTGCTAAATAACTCAAATGCCCTAGACACTCAATATTCCAACTAGATAAATTCCATTCCATCCCCTTTTAGTAAGTCCCTAGTGTTCAACCCCATCCACGCACAATAAACCTACAAAACCATTCAAATTTTCAATAATTTTGTCCTTTTATTTCCTCAAAGACTCGGGTATAGTTTGCAACTTAAAACTTTCTTTAATGTCAATTTTCAACCAAAATAAGAACATTATTATTACTCAGTAGGGTCCATTTTTATGAATTGGAACATAATTTCATATAAAATTAACGCTAAAACCATCTTCCTTCTTACTGAATTCAAATAGAATAATTTCATCCATGGATATATTTATTACTAGGTGTTAGAAGATGTTCCCCTCGCTGTCAATCAAAGCATGAGATAAAGGACATAAAGAGAATAGGGTTGCTTCTGGTGACCGAGTTGATTCTGAATTAAATAGAGTAGGCTAGTAGACTTCAAGTTACTATATACAATTCACCCTTCCATCAGGTTCAACAAGTCCGTATTGATTTTCTATTACCTAAGATCTCCCCTACTTTCACTCCGCTTCTACTTTATAGAATACCCCAACTACCACTACTCCCGGTTTAGCTATCCAAAAACTCCTCTTTCTCCTTTTTTTCAATTTTTCTTGTGTGCTTAAAAAACTTTATTTGTCACAAAAGCACAATGAATAACTTTACTTGTCATTTATTTAATGAAATAAATTTATAAACAACATAACTTTTAAACTGTCTAAAATCTTATGCTATTTATAGAAGCTGCACTAGCTCCGTTTATCAAATTATCCTACTGGTCTACAGCTTGTTCTCTCTCAATTATGATAAAAATGTAAATGAACTAAAGCTTGATTTAACATTTGAATCTTAAAAAAACTATTCCAACCCTAACATTACGTATCCAGGAAATAATCTTGTTCTTACGGGCATTTAAACAAGCATCATTACCTTTCTTCCTCAAATATTTCCCCCAATGCTAATATATTGTAGCCCATTCCATAATACATTAAAGACATTAAACCATTCCAACGGATGAGCACAACCTCATAAAAACCCGCTTTCCAAAACCACCCTCTCTTCGCCTATCCTAAAAACCCCGCTAGAATAGTCTTTTCCACCCCTTGGCCCACTTCAACTCGGGTAGTTGCAAAAACCTGGTGATGATTTGCAAAGACCTAAGACGGACCCCAATGGACCAATTACATGTTAGAAGGTAAGAGTCCAGATAAAAAGTCCTAGCTAAGACTACGCATTCTCTCTAAAAGGTATGAATGTGGGATTTAATTCAAGTGGATGTGGTTGCCTCCCTAAGCCCCTACCTAATGGAGAAAGGAGATAGAAAGCCTCCTTTTTAGCCCCTCTCTCTCATTCCCCCTGCCTCTACTGCCATTTACTTAATAAAAAGAAAGGAAAGGCTCATTTCCCCAGAGTCAACAAACACTCTTGAGTCTCACCACACACCACTTTCTCTTACACTAACATAATCACCTATCTATCTCATCTCTATCTACCTGTCTTTTTACCTGCGTCTTCTACCTTCTTGGCAAGTAAGACCTCTTTTTCAGCCCCACACTCACTACTCACTCCTTTCCAATAATATCCAACTGAAATACTGGTAAAAAAATGATTTTTTTCTTAATTTTAGGGGGAAAAACTCCAAAATGAATCATATGTCAAAGGACAATCCAACCACCCCCAAGGCTAACCCCAAGGGTCAAGTCATGGTTGACATTGAGAATGGAAATCTTCCTCCCTTTAAAGATGAACAAGAAGGTAAGCCCTTCATGATTTCTGCACCCCACGTGGTGGACATGGAACCTATGAAGGAGGTAGCTGCTGACTCTGCTGGTGGGAATACTTCCGGTGGGGGTCACGCTACTGCTGCCACTACCCCTCCTCCTACTAACTCTGATAATGGCAAAAAACAAGCAGGAGCTGCTACAGCTAACAGGTAAGACGCATTTAATTTGCTAAGCTTCTTATTCTCCCTGAACAACAGCTTACGTCCACAGTCAACAGCTTTTGGAATTTTACCGTTTTTTACCAATTTTATTATGGTCTACGGGCGTAGATTAAAGTACAGCGTATTAAAGTTGTTTTTTAGCGAATGACGTTTCGTCTACATCTCTTCCTGTCTAAGAGATATGTAACTGGAATCATTCACTAAAAATTAAATTTTAATTACCCAAATTGTCTCTTAACGATACCCAAGGGCATTAACGAAGTTATACTAATGCGGAAGTATTAGTTTTGTTATTGAGAATTTTGCTTCGTCGTATTATTCCGTCCAGTTATTCAAGTCTACGTAATTCAAAATCTAATTAAGGCAATGTGTTACTTCACTGTTTTACTTGGATTTCTCCCTGTTAAACAGGATCCTAGTCAGTGAAAACAGAATCCCATCTTTTAAAGTAATTAACAGCACATCCTCATTAAAACTTGTTTGTCCAAATTTTGTCTCATTATGAGCTTATGAAATACAAGTAATTAATTTTTAGCATGGTTTCGCTTAAAATTAAAATAAGAATTTAGCTGAGAAAGAGGATTACTAAATAAATCCTTTAAACATGAGCCTTCTATGTATTTTTTGTACGACTTCCACAACCAAACTACGTATTGTTCATTTTCCGTCTTATCATGCATTCTTTGAATATCCTGAAACTTGGTTGGGATGGAAGTGACATGAAATAAGTTGAAGAAAATAAATTCTCAAATTGAATGAAAGCTCTGAAACCACATTTAAGCCCTATATCATCCAAAGCTTCAGAATTCCCTTCAAAAGTACAGAATTACATGGAGTGAGAAAGAAAGAGAGAAAGGGAAACACTTTGTTTATAGGTACTTAAATAGGTACTTCGTATAGGGTCCCTACACGCATTTTACATTCATTTTATCCCAAACCAAAGACAACCTGCTGCTCTCTTTTCCCCTTGTCAAAATCAACCTTTCACTTAAACCAAACAAGCTGATAATGACATCAATACACTTACCCTTCAAAGCCTTGGCTGTTCTATGAAACGTGATAAGAAGGGGGCCCTCCACAAGTTTTCCAAAGGCAAACTTTTTCTTTAAGGTAAGTTAGGAACCTTCATACTCCAAAGGGACTTATTTCCTTCCTTGTCACGGCATTTATGAAAAGTTGTCAAAAATCTGCGTAATCCTATCTACTTGAGATGGGCATTCTGTTTGATGTTGATGCTGTGGTGGTTTGTATAGGCTCTCTTTGCTTAAAACCAGTTGGACTTCCAGTGGTAAAAGAGACATTTTACAATAAAAACAAAACACACACCCAACTCCCAGCTACACAAACTATTCAACTGTAAAACTAATGAGTTTAATTGAAACAAAAGTTGTTTTCATTCACATGTACAAGGATAAAAGGTAGAAATTTTGTCAAAAACATTTAATTGCTCCCTCATTTCCTATCCTTTTTACCAGAAAGAAAGGTGTAAACAAACCAAACGAAATAGTACCCTTCATTTTGTACACTGTCAGGACTGTCACTATATCCATTCTATTCAAAAAAGTTTTTCTTTGCTTTGAATACCCTTCCCTTGAACAAATCCCTACTCTATAAATTGAAAAGGTCCCTTACTACTTTCTTTCACTATCAAACCCATAGCATAAACCAATACCTCTATATACCCAACAGAAACTCCTGGATTCATCGAAAATAAGACTTTTTTTGTTTAATGTCACAGAGAACGTTTAAAAGGAAGGAGGAAATGAGAGACGAAGAAGAAATGTCAGTAAAATTAACTCTCTGCTAACTAATTAATTGAATTAACTCCAATTTACTAGTTCAAAGAGATCCATTTCAGATTCACACTTATTGTTTTGTTAATTTTATTTCCTCTCTCCATCATCTCTCTCTTGTCTCTTTGTCTTCGAACCACTACTGTCCTCTTGGATTGTTGGATGCTTGAGTGACCCTTATTGTTCTTCTGTCCATTTGTAGATAATGCCTCCTATTTTATTTCATATAAAGGTAAAAAGGAAGGGTTTTACCTTTCAAGGTTCACTTAAAATTGCTTAAAATGCGTAGTAAAATAGGAGACAAAGGATGGAAGTGCTTGGTTAGAATAATAATATTACTATTATTCAAGTGTAGGTGTTTTAATTGGGAATGGTTTCCTTTCAACAAAGAATTTTATCTGAATGTTACATGCGAAAGAGAAAGAGCATTTTATAATGTTCGGACAAGGGAATTTTTTAAAAAGGAAAATACCCCAACTAGAAAAAATTAAATTTTACAAAATTTACATAGGAAATGTCATATTTAATTTTTTTTAATGCGACAGTTTACTGTCAAATTTTCCCTAATTGGGGTAAGTTTTAAGGGCTTGGGAAGAAACTTGAGGTTATAAAGCTTTAAGAAATGTGTCAACCCCATAAGGCGCAAAATAAAGGGTCCCAAAGCAACCAAAATCCCTATTCCCCTCAATTTAAAATACAAAATTACAAAAAAAATCCTATTTTTGAGCTAAATTCACCCATATTTTGAACAATCTGTGGAAACTTTCACTCCTAAAAAGTAAAAAGCACAACTAATGTATCCCTTCTGAAAAACAAAAAACATACAAAATGCAATGCGTAAAAAGGAAAGGAAATAAGTGAAAAATGATAGTAATGCTTAACAAAGAGAGAAAGTTTGAAATTTGTAGAGAAAGTTCTTTTGAAGTTTGGTAGAGTGGATTTTGTTTGAAGTTGAAAGAAAGTGCATTCTTCTTTTACTACCTCCATTTCCATCTAAATTCTAAATAAAGGTATGAGCAGTACGTACAAGACCCTACGTAACCCTGATGGAGCCCTACACTAGGTGAAGGTCACTAGGTGAATCATTGCGTAGGCTACATTCCTTTCCTTACAACAAGTTACATACCTATACCACTTTCACTTTTCATACTGAACACAAAACCACACCACCTACTTTCCCCCTAAGGCAAATAACACCTTCAATATAATATCTCTTCACAACTCGAGGAATTTTTAACTCAACAAATATCCGTGATGCAACATTTTAAATCATAAAGAATCCTATATGCTTACACTTTTTACTTGTTAAATAATTCCCACACGTTTGAGAAAAGTGTGTGAAATCCTATCAATGAAATTGAAAGGGTAAAAAATCTTCATATAAATGAGTTGTACTTTTTTGGATGTCATTTCTTTGCTTATTGAATAGAGGAAAAGTTGATGTGTGTGTGACATGTACATGTGTAGGCACATCATCTTTTTATCTCATCTCCATTTCAAAACCTATAGATCTTTCATATGACGACGCTTTTTCATACAGATATAAAAATTATTCACTAATGTTCAATCAGAACACCCTTCAAGTGCAGATACACCCAATTCAATCTTTCTCAAAATGGATTTCCAAATTTGGAATAAAACCACACAAATCTTTTGCTCTAAGTTTTTAATCCATCCAAAACCTACCAGAAAAATCTACGGCGTATTTAAAGCCTTCCAAGTAAAAGCCAAGTGTTTACACAAACCTTCAACTCCAACGACGCAATTCCCACCATCATCATCATCATCCCTTTTAGTAGTAAGTCCCCCCCCCCTATTTTCTGGACTAATCACAAATCTCAATGAATTCAAAGGGATGATAAATGCCAAACTGCCCACTCTTCTATATCTCAACAAAATTTTAAAAAGAATCCAATTTTTCAATTTCTTCATTTGAATAATGATTTCTCATACCAAGCCACGCATTTACCTTTTTTGTATACCCACACATTCAATTAACTTCAAAACTAACAATTTACATAGGAAATACATAGAATTCAAAGAAATATTAAAACGTGATGAAAAACATGTTTTCCCTTCTTTACTATTGGCAGTGGTGGCCAAAGAGACTCTATCTTGAAGAAAGACTTGTTATTTGCAGAGATAAAATGAGGTGGTGGTGGTGGTCCTCCTATTTTCTATCCTATTTTCTATCCTATTTTCTATCCTATTTACTAGAAAGTTAGCCACTACGCCTAGAAGGACACAATCTCCCCTATTTCTTTCTTTCATATCAAACCAAATTTTAATTGACAAAAAAGCCTCAGGATTGTTTTGATGTTTTCCAACCCAATCTTATTATTATTATATGTATTATTGCGGTGATGCGGAGTTGAGTTGTTGTTGTTGTGTTTTTTGATTCTGTAGATATTATTGCGACTGAACAAAAAGAGAAATGTTATTTATCATATTTAAACTTTATTTTGATTGAAGTTTTATTCTCCGTCAAATACGAGAAAAAGTTGGAGATGGAGAGAAGCCTTATATATCAAATTCAATGGATTTTTAGTTTCTTTGATTAAAATGAGAAAGGTAGCCAATCTAACGTATGTTTTTATTCAAAAGAAAAATATTTCAAATGCGTACATTCTTTTATCTTCTTTCTCTTTTACTGTTTTTACTTTTTGCCAGGAAACAAACTGTTCACAAATTGTGTACCAGAAAAACAACCCTCTAAGGGCTCTTTTTGAACCCCGAGGGGGTTTGGACCTGCTAGATTTAAACAAATGGTCAAGGAAATAGACTCATAACAAACAGAAGTATCCCTATTCGGATTTAAACCTATAAAACACATAGAATTCCTCCCTATTGTGTATAATCAACCCTTGTTTCTACTTCTAAGAATTATTTTCCAAGTAGAAAAAACTCTTTTGAATATTTGCAAATTAGTTAAAAAACTTTTTTGACGTCTTAGAACTTGTTCTTCCTGCCTGAGGAAGTAAATAACCCTAGTGTAGTGTTTTTCTTATCTACAAGGAATACAAAGATTTCTTGATCAGTTTGAATTGATTGAGTAAACATTAAAGATAAATTCTTATAGCCTAAGTTGAGACTAGAATGACGCACATTTCTTCTCCCCCTCATCCATCAACACATTATAATCTACTCTAGAAGACAATATGCAAATGAGACAAAACAGACCAACGTAAATCTCTATTTAGAACCCCAATCAATAATCCCTTTGAACTAATTACTCCCCTGGGGTTCCAAATTGAGTTTAACAGATTTTGAGACATATAATTTAGTAAGTGTCAAATCGTTTAAAGTATAAGATAATAGAGTGAATAAAATATGTACTGGGATAATAATAAACCCCTAGGTTGAAGCTGTCCTTCTCCATTATCTCTTCCAGGGATTTTGATTCTAGGCTTAAGTAAGGGAATTAATTAAATCCTTGTTTACCAAACTCATCCTTCATTTCATTATTAGATCCACAAGGAGTTTTACTTTTAGTAATGGTCCGTCTCTCTCTCTTCACATTATTGGAATAAAGAGAGAGATTAATTTATTCGCAGTTTAATTCATACGGAATCTACTTGTCTATCTCGAGTCTCAAGTATTTACGCTCTTTCATCTATCCATCCTAGAGCCAAAGACAAGTGTTTATAATAACAATAACATTTCTCAGAAATATTCGCTTCCTTGATTCAAAACAAATAGGTTTAAATCACAAACACCCCGACTAGACACTTCATCAAGGGTTGAGCTAATTAGAAAGTAGTATGATTAGGTGCAACCGGACACTTCATATCTCAACCTTATACATCTCCACAAATGGATGAGGGGACTTTTTTTTTGCAACAGTCAGCCCTTAACAGAACAAAGTCTTAAACTAAAGCCTCGTCTATACTACACTATAAGGTCAAAAACAACCTAAAGAATTGCGTGTCTAAGTACCCCATTAAATATTCAGGAATTTCCTGAAGTACGACAACACAAAAAGAAAAAAGTTTTGAAAAACAAAACGTGACATTAGATCTCTGATCAACTGCGTGAAATGTCAAAAGTTAGTAGAATATGTTAAAAAGGTGAAGAAGAAACATAGTACAAGATTATCTAACAATTAGGCTAAAAACAAAAACATCCTAATAGGTTGAAATGACACTTACTATTGAAGCCAAATGTTAACTTTGAAGACTACTTCCCTTTTGTTACTATTGGTAAAGGAAGAGTGGTCCAATTGCTTGTAAACAACCAAACTATAAAGTCTACCCTCTTTCTTTTGTAAATGGTATGGACTTTGTTCAAGGATGAGAATACAATAGAGATTTACTATGACAAAACTTGTGAAAAATAGTTGGATAAATGTTGTTTATTGTGAAATCTGATCAAAAGGTAAAAGGACAAGTGGTCCTTTAAAAGTCCAAGGCTCTCGAGGACACCAGTTTTTTTCCTCCCTCACAAATTCTTTTTAAATTACCATTTCAGAATTCATTACTTCTTCTAAGTGTTTTTTTCATGTACAATTTCACGTTATAACTTAATATTGCGTTGTTGTTTTTGTCCAGGGATGATGGAAGGCATGAGATGGTGCGGGTCCGAGGGATGAGGACTCAACCCAGGCGTCCTCGAATCCCTTACATAAGGGTAGAAACAAACGTAAACTTTTACCTTTTTTTTGCATATAAATGAAGGATATTAAAAACAGCTTTGCATAGAAACCGTTTTTATGGAGTTTAATGATAATTAGAAGGCTTTAAAATCTTGAAAATGTCGACACTTTCCAACAAGCAAACTTAGAAGTCAAAGTTTGCCAAAAAACCCCAATTAGTAGTAATACTGTATGATTTTTATTAAAAAAAATTGAATGATTTTTTACTAAAACACGACTGCTGTTTTCCCAGTCTTTTTGGATTTGGTTGACGAGGAAGAATACCTCGGATTTTCTGAGCATGAAGTTCCCCAATGGAGTTTGCAACTTGCAAGCATACCTTTCCTTGACTTTGACCCTTCAAGGGATTTTTACACTCTTTGCTCCCTTTCTGTTGTCAAAATTTGGATTGAAGGGTGTGGATTTGGCTGAGTTTGGAGGGGTCTCCAGATTCTACTATGGAATCAGCATGTTGTGTAAGTACATCTAAAAGATTACTTTTCTCCTTTTCCACGTTTTTAACAGTAGTTAATAAATAATAAAACTATGAGTTATTCATTCTTTTCATTTTTCAAGTCATCCAAATTAAATCCAAGTTCACACGTTTCCATTTAAGCTTTAACCTTTGTTACTTTCAGTGCTTGCATTCTACATGTGGTACTACACCGAAAGCCCACACAAAAGATCCGTTCGATTGATGATGTTTGTCATGACGGTGAACTTTACTATCTTGTGCTTGATTGACCTCTTCAACTTGGCCTATAATGTTGTCCAGGAGAATCGAATCTACAGGGCAAAGGTATTCAATTAAATGTTTATTATCAATCTCTCGTTTTTGTCAGATTTTTGGCCATTTCTCAAATGCTCATCTTAACCAGACACGTTTATCCGTTCATTACAAATATCATTCAATTCAAAATTATAATTTTAATCTCTTTAATCTGTAGAATTTCATTATGATGCCAATGCTGGGAATGCGAATTGGAACTCTTTTGACTCTCAGCTTTTTCTACTCTGTTGAAATCGACAAAGCCGCTAGTACTGTGGTCATAATGAGCCCTCAGCATCCTTACTTGATCTTCCCAGTCTAAGAGGAGAGAGGAACAAACCCAAATAACAACATCCAATAGGGTTCATAAAAACGTTGAGCAAATATGCTTCATCTGGATTTCGGAAATTGGCACCAATTTCCAAAACAATACGAATTTACAATCTATATTTAACAACTACTTCTTTGACTTAGTTGGAAATGGAAAGATTTCCATTAGACTCTCTATCTCTTCACTAGAATATCGAATAATAATAGTATGACTCTATTCTCCAACCACTAATGAAATCTTCATCTATCTCTCATCTCATCTGTCTCTCTTTTACTCTACAGTATTAGCATCACAACTTAACCTCAACATTTAGAATGCATAGTTCTTAGAAAAATACTAGTTAAAGTTGAGGTAAAAGGTTATTAGATGATTATAAAAATATATGAGTAGAAATTGTAGAAAACACAAATCTGTAAAGAAAGTACTAAATAATCATGTTCAAATTCTGAGGAATTACAAATAAAACCTTCAATTTTAACGAAATAAATTTTGGCCTAATTTTTATTTAAATACTAAAAAAAGCAATTACAGTAAAACGCGATTTAGAACCCCCTCCGGAATAAAGCCCCATCCCTCCTATCCTTCCAATGTTAAAAGTCCCTATCTCCTCATGTTAAACTGGCTTGAATTATTGCTTTGAAACAATAACTCCCCATGTGGTTCTAAATCGCGTTTTACGGTAGTTCCTTTCATGCCACCTATTACCTTTTGGTCCCACTAGACCCCTCCAACCCCAATCCTACATTTACTTAAAACAATGCAATTTAATGAGAAGACTTTTCAACTTTTCAATTGACACTTGTCACTATATTACTATTTTACGAACGACCCATGAAATCCCTTCCTAAGTAACTTCCTTTTTCAGCTGAACTGATTAAATGCCTGATTATGAATTTAGTAAACTTAATCTACAATAAAATTATTTTTACTTTGCCGTCGTATACTCCTGTAGAAAAAGCTATTTTTTTCATATATAATATTATATCTGAAGATTTGATGTAATTCAATGAACGAAGTACACCTCGCCTGTCCCTTTTAATTCGGATGACAACTCCCGCAATGGTTCCCTGAACTGAGACAAGAAGACAAAGCGAGGAAAGGAAAAAGCTTTCGTAGAAAATAAAATGTATTATTAGGTTATCACTTTTCCTCTTTCCTGTCAACCAAAAGAAAGGATGGATGACACCTGTCTGCCTCCAACCTCTTTCACTCCGTCTCAACAGGTTGCTAAACTTAATTAAAGAATAACTTGAGTGGGCTAATTTCCGGTAGTAATTACAATCTCCTTTTATTAGGGTCACAAAGTCCGTATTGATTTTTTATTAAATCCCATACTGTCTCAAGTATCCCAACTGCCACTTTAATAATCCCGAACTACCCCAACAAAAGCTTTCTAAAAAATTTTGAAATTTTAACTATTTTTACGATAATATTTTTACGATTTATAATGATTATAATGTTCATGTAAGTTTGGTAATCTGTACATACTTTAAATTGACAGTAGCAAAGCTATGGCTTGACTTAACCGATTATCAAAAGGACTCTTTTTTATCATATTACTCTTTCAAGCGTAATGTGTATAATTATTTGCTACCAAAGCAAGTCAATACTATGGAATCTAATAACGCTAATTTAAATACATGCAATCTCTCTTATATTGACAGTGTTGTTAATCAACTGAAATGATAATTTTAAATTCTTATCCTGGCTTTTAATAATTGTAAATTTTAAACATTTTTGTTTTTATCAGTTAAAAAATTTCACTACAATTCCTTGTAATGTAACTACCACAATGTACACTTACCATGGGTTTTACAATGTATGGTTAAATAAGTAAATATGCCTTAGTTTCAAAATATTTTACTTTTAGAAATTTTAATATCAACCAATGAACCCTATTGCATCTACTTTTTAGTATAGAAAAAGGAAACCTATTTATCTGAATTAGTTGCTCCTATCAAAAGATCTATATATGAATGTGCGTATACCTTCAAAGTGTTTTTAACTTTGCTCTCCATCATGACTGTTGACAAACCCCCAAGGGAGAAGACTCAAATCCTGTCAAATAGTAAGTAACATAAAATAGAAAAGATTAGTAAACTGATTAGTATTAAAAAGAGCACCACAATCCACAAAATCCAAAGTTTTGTTTCCTTTGAATCCCACCTCTTTCTCTCTCTTTGCCCTAGTTATCAAAAGGGATTGAAAAAGGTGAAAGCAACTTCCTGAATGTCACACCACACACACACACACACACACCCCCTTCATTCAAGTCCCATTCAGAGAAATAACCAAACAAACCACATCATTCATTACCACCCCAACCTTCACCATCAGAATGGAAACTCTAAACTATACAAACAACACCCAACCCATTCATCCAAAACCATATACCTACAACCAAACTAAAACTTTCTCCTTACCATCTAAAAACTTCTTTAAGGCCAACTTTCACTTTGACCCATGACTTTGAAAACTTAATAAAACTCATAAAATTAACTAAAACAAAGTTAACTCAAAGTAGCTAACTTCTTCTTAAAACGTGATGTTGTTGTTGTTGTTGTTGCTCCCTGAAGGGTCCCATGAGGTCTTTAAAACCCCTTATTTTCATAAATTCCTCCTAAAGTTGAAAGCCTCGTGTGAAAGGAGAAAAAGCAAAAGGTTGGAATGGCTCAAAGTCCACCATGACATATTTGTAGTAGCATAATGTAACTATGTCTTAATTCGCGTAACAAGTCCTTGAGAGAAAGCAGATGCTTGTAAGAGATGGAAGGTAGTGGAAGAATCCGTGTAGAAAAACCCGAGCTGCCTATTCGAAACATTATTGTACATCTCCCTGGCTCCTTTCTTCCCATCCATCATCATCCATTACCTAAAAAGTGAAACCCAACTCAACCTGTAGGCTTCAGTCAACAAAGACACTTGAATCAGAGCACATCTCCCTACTTCCTACTTCCTACTACAAACTACTAACCTATATTCACTCAAACTCTGAGTGGCGAGGCACCCGCAAGTAAAAAACCCTTCCCTTTCTCTACATATAATGCATTTCCTATCTAGGTACTTAAAGGAGACCAACTTTTTTTTAACTTTTTTAAACCATTTTATAATTCCAGGAAAAAGGGTGAAATTAAATGAAGGGGAATTTAACCAGTGGGGGTCTCACTTCATCCACCACCACCACCACCACCACTCAAATGGAGAAAAAGGACAAAAGCCATCTCACCCTTGATTTCGAAGGGTTCAGGACAAAGAACCCCGTTCATTGGGAGACTCAGCTTAAATATCTGGAAGAAGAGGACCTGCAGCGGCTTTTTGAGGCTCGTATGAATAGCCTCAAATCATTGATGGAAGCAGAGATGAGGAGGGAACTGGAAGAAGAGAGGAGGAAGGAAGAGGAAGCAAATACTTCCAGTGGTCGTGGGGCTAAAACATCATCAACTGAGGGCACTCCAAAGGACAGTGTCAACAAGCGACAGGACACTAAAAAGGACACCCATGTCAACAATCCCCAGGACAACAAAAGGTAAGCAAATCTCTTAATAATCTATTCATTCGCATGATGATTTACAGTCGGCTGTCTGTTTGCATGTTTTACACCATTAATGTTCATTGTACCTGGGAAGGGATGCAAAAAGGGTACAGAAATTAAAGGTACTTATACTATTGACCTTGGATTTTTCAACACCATAAATTCCTTTAAAACCTAGGTCACAATTAAGTCATCAGATCCCTCATTTACTCAGAATGCATGATAAAAAACGAGAAATACTACACATTTGTCAGAAATCTTCTTTCACTTTTGAATATTGAAGGGTATAGCATTATTCAAGCATTTAAACCAGCTAAACTTCGAACTATAATGTAGTGTTATACTAAACATAAGTTAAAGAGTTCTAATGTCCTCAACCCTTTTTTAGACAACACAATTTAAACAAAGTTATAAGAAACTTTTTGTTTAAAAAACTTTCTTACAACTTTCCACCTAATTTCCAACACATGAGTGACTTATAACTTTACCCCTCAAAGGGGTTTTAAATGTACCTTAACACCTATTAATTAACCTTAAAGAGTTGATTTATCCGTAGAGTATTACTTGAACCTTAGCATATTTCATCTAACTTTCCCAACCATCAACTCATCTTGTTTTCTACGCATTATTATATATATTCCTAGCTCTAATATTTGTTTGCAACTTTTGCCAAAGTGACAAGTTTGAGTTCTCTAGAACATGAAATGACTTACCAAAAGGAAGGAAATCTCATTTCCAACCTTAGCTTACAAATATTTTATGTCACCTACACAACCAAACTTTCTTGTTCTTATATCTTGGAAAAGCAGTGGTGGTGGCAATGTGAGACTGAACTCATCCCATATTCCATTTATACGCACTCCTTCCTTATAACAAAACTTTATCTTTTAGAAGAAAGGAAGTCTTCTCTAGTATTGTCATTGTGTCACATTAAAAGTCCTTTTAGCACTTTGATGATGGTGATGATGACGTGAGAATTCCCTCGTCTCCAGACCCTCATGAAAGCCTCCTTTATACCATCGCCAAAACGAATATTTATCTTTTTTTGCATACACATACCACTTGTACTTGGCTGGGATAGAAATATATACTCCTATCATATCATAAAGGCCAACAATGATAGTCCTTTTTACTCCATTTTAGATTCGGTAAACAAGATTTCAAACCATGTACATTTTTATAGATACAAGGAAAAGTTATAAAAACCCAGTCTTTTTTTGTCATTTCTAAACATTTCATCATTTAAAAATCTAAAATCGAATGTATCTTAATGAAAAAAGAGAACTGGGCAATATCCGAAAAATGGGGAAACCCGAACCGAATAAAGGGCCACCCTTCCATCTCCCAAATGATATGTTAATTTCGGACAATATGAATAAGCTTGAAGAATTAATTTTACAAATATCACTAGACATTATACATGGAGGCTACGGAGTTGAATATTTACTTTGTTAAGTGCTCCTAATTAAATCAACTTAGATTTTGTTGAAAGAGATTCCTTTCATTGGTACTAATTGTTTTGGTAGATTCATTTCCCCCTCTGTAATATTATGTACGTGTCTCTTCCGTCTTTCTCTGTCCGATTCCAGAGTGGTGGTGGGGGTCCATGTCTTCCCCATAAATACTATTCAATCCTATAGACAAATACATATAGACTAGAGTCCTCATGTCCCACTTCAAATATTATTATGCAAATTAAACCTCTTTCTCCGTTACATCCTTTTTCTCATGAACAAAGAAAAGGCTTAAATTGTAAATACGCAATATTTTTGGACAATTAAGCCATACTATTATGCCCCTTCAGTCAATAATAAATACAAATCTGAAATTTTACTTTTGGCCAACTAATTTCAAAATCAATTAAAAATGTAGAACAAAAAGGGGTACTTTGAGAATGAGGCAGTTTCGCTAAATTCCCTCACAATATTGGCTCAGGAATTAAAGATCAACTTTTTACAATAGTAGAAGTACTATAAAATTTGTGAATTATTGTTTCATTCCAGAATATTCCAGTTATGTGTCTCATGAGGAAAAAATAAATAATTTCTAGTAAAAATTTACTCAGAGGCCTTTTATAAAAATGAGGTAATTAAGTGTTAGGTTTAACAGAGAATGGAAAGTTTTTAATGGCCAACTCGGAATGTCTCCAAAGTATTTTTCTCCGTTTTTAAAATTTTCTAAACCTTGATAAAACCCGTATTTAAAAAAAAAATTTCCCCAAAGCTCAGAAACGCTTAGAATCTAAAAAAAACAGAAAGGGTGAGGGAGACATCCTGAGCTGGGCCAACTGCTCTGTACACGTTTGTAACGTTTGTACGCATTTTTATGAGCTCATTCAATAAAAACATTAAACTCTTGATCCTTTTCTTCACACGAAAGACAAAAAAAACAAAAATGACAGATTTCGAAAACAAAAATATTTTAATTCATCCAGTTTTGTATACCGAAAGCTGTTCAAATATACACTTTCTCAATGAACCCCAATTCCAAGTAAATTCCTGGAGTTGGAATAAAACTAGTCAAAAGATGAATGAAAAAGAGGCTAAAATTCACGTTCTCCAGTTCAGCCTCTTAAAACCTTTATTACTGGCTAAACTGTTAAATTATTAACAGCCATAGTCTGATAGTATTAACTAAAATGTAACCCAAAACTAACGCAAACTGTGCCTTGTTCTTTCCATAAATTTGCACAAACGATAAGCGATGAATTCATTCATCCTCCACAACATTCCTAATACATTTACAACCTCAAACACTTGAGAATATTAATAGGAAACACGAATCATCTTTCTCTATTAATATTCTTCAATTCCCTACCTCTTTGTTAAACCACAATGTGTAAAAGATGAATTAACTCTTAACAAACATTCCTCTTTACTACAATTCCAGTCTTTTGAAACCCCTACTCAAATATTCAATTAAATAATAATATTTAAAGATACTATATTTCACTCTTTGTAATAGTTCGAGTAGGATGAGATGAATTGGATAAAGAATGGATTCTATAGGGCTTAAAAATAAATACAGGCATGTTACACCTACCCCCACTGCCTTTCTCATTCTTTCACCTTGGCTCAAAACACTATTATTTTCATGTGTTTTCGCATGAATTTGTGTGGTCCTTTTGTGATCCCTTTATTTCCTTATTTTGAAGAACAAGAAATATTAATAGAACAAAGAAACAGCAAATAAGCTTACTTAATATCCCAACAGTTTTTGAACGAATTCAAATAAAACTACCGTAAAACGCGATTTAGAACCCCATGGGGAGTTATTTTTTCAACCCTCTAAAAAGGGTGGGGCTGTATTCCGG
>JAQGBU010000492.1:0-26377 GCA_034698605.1 Isotoma decorata
AAAGGGCCATTAAAAATCTGAAGAAACAGATTTTCCATCTCCGATACTTGACTAAAGTCGTTGCGACGGTTTATTTTATGTTGTACATGTCCATTTATGCTTTGTCTAGGTTCTTCACGTTTCAATCAGATAGGGTTTTCAATAATTAAACAATTAAACAATTAAAACATAATTAGAACAATTCTGTAGAAATTATTTAGTTAAAGGAAATGGCCAGTTTATTGCATAATGTTGCATCTGTTTGGTATCCTAATTGGATGCTAAAACTGGTATAAAAGGATGAAAGCCGTGAAGGAAAGCTGAAAAACAAAGACAATGAATGTAAAGTGAAACTTGCGATCTCCTAACAAAGAACAAATTAAAAACTAGCTAGCACAGAGCCATCTTCTTTCAAAGGTGTAATTTGTCTATATACTGGAGACATTGCATTGGCAAGAAGTACCAGTGTTGTACAACATAAATTATTTTCTAATGTTACTTTTTTAAGTTTTTGTATAATTTTAAAATATTTTTAATTATGCAGTAGGCTAATCAATGCCTTATGTATATGTTGAATTTTAAATATTTTAATATATCATTAGGCTTCCTATTCGTGCATTATTGGTGGTTGTTTTAGTCTTTGTTAGTCAATTTTAGATACTAATTAAAAGTTACCAAGTTCCACAGAACTTGGTAACTTTTAATTGAAAAATCTTAACACATGGTCAAATAGTCCGTTTTATTATTTTGGAGGTCAGTCATTTTTTAATGTATCGTCTTTAAAACCCTCATGTATCAAACACATCCAATAAAACAGAGTGGTTAATGGGTGCTTATAAACGTTAAAAGCCATATTATATCTTATTTTTTAAAAACGATATCACTTTTTTGAAATCAATTTTTTAAAATGTGATGTAGATTTTGAAATTTTTTAAAACATTTTATCCAATAGAAATAAAGATCTTTTTATTGTCTATCGAATGGTATACATTTTGCTTTCCTACTAACTACACATTCAAAGATATTAAAGGTTGAAATTAGCAATATGGCTTACGGGAGCAAATCAACGGGGAACTGTACCTTCAGCTCTTAATATGACTCTACATCCCAGAGTAGATTTGTTGCCACATACTCTCGACCCGCATACCGAAATTCCATAGGTGAACTACCAAACAAGGTTTTCCAACCATAAAATAACCTTTCCCCTAACAAGGTCAAATTAATCCAAAAGGTCACATTTAAATGTACATACACAGGTATTTTAATAACGTTAGTCAATTGATGCAAAACGTTGTTCCTTCCTTGAGATTGCTTTATGAAGGGAGTTCATTTTCATAAATGATCTTGTTAGGAGAATCTTGAGCCAAATATTTTTGACGCTGTATTTTTTGCCTTCATTAATTAACCATAATTCAAAACCCCACCTAATAATTTAGTCTGAGAAACACTAGCAATATACTCATGGCTCAATGCCTTACAGTGGCCTTACATATTATAGTTTTGAGTGTGTACCAGTAACTTTAGTATATTCATATTCCATTCATTCTGACTTTTTTAAAGAAAGACTAGACTGGAACTGCATTGGAGTGAGACTACTGCACGGACGAGAGGCGTAGGACTGGGACAGAGAAGAGAGCACACACAACCAGTGTGGACACTCCATGCCAGGCAGTAGTACTAGTAGGTAAGTAGTGGGTCTTTTTTTTATATATAAAAGAGTAAAGCAAGTGTCAAGTGTGCGAGTGAGCAGTGGTAGTGGTGGTGGTGGTCGGTGATGGTAATACTCACAAAATTTGCAATTTCTCTCTCTTCTTCTTTCACTCACTCTGTTGTTTGTTTTCTCGTCCATAGAGAAAGTTCATTCATTTCATCATTGAATTTTGATTTGCAGTTAAAATAAAATATTAATTAATTTTTTAATTACTCAATTATTATTTCTTTATTTTTTTTGTAAAATTCCTCCTCTCTTTATCACTCATAGATAGAGTATACAATAAATAACGTAAAGTTTTAGTGAGCGAGTGTGCAGTCCTCGTGCCTTTATTGTTTGGCGTTGTAAACTTCTCTGTGAGTTAGAGGTGATTGGTGTTTTTTTTTATTTTTTACTATTTTTTATATCTTGGGTTTGTGTTTTTAGAAAACATATTCTTGTTTCGTATAAAGTATTGAATAGTTTAGTTTTGGAGAATTTATTTTTTTGTGTTTTTCATTAATTAACTTTTTTTACGTCAAGGGGAGAACTTGTTAAGTGTGAAGTGAAAAGGTAAAATTGATTTATTTTTTAAGGAATTTAAAATTTCGAATTAAATTTTGATTTTTTAAGATTGATAAGGATTCTATATTAGTGTGTATTTTGTATTTGAATCACGTCATTGCATTGATTGTCCAATTGTTCGTGGCTATTTTCATGTTGAGAAGACAACAAAGAAAGTATTGAATTTGAAAACTATTTGTAGTTGTACAACTCACTGTTCCCAGTTGTGAATTGGTGATGTATAATCATGTGCTTGTGCTGTTTCTATTGTTATTTCATTTCATATTTTTAATTCCAAATAATGAATTTAAAGATTAATTTCAAATTTTAATTGCGAATTGTATTGAATTGATTTTTCAGAAAAGAATATCCAAGATAAATCTGGGGAGATAAAAGGTTAAGAAGACACAAAGGTTGAAGGAGAGAAAGTTCTTATACTCACAACCGATGAGTCGGTTAATAAACTTCGAAGATGACTATCACTATGACCTAAGTGCTCTTCCAATTGCCTGAGTTTGGATTTATGTATGATGTTATTCATATATCACCAAAACAACGAAAGATAAAAGACAAACATTAATGTGTGTGAAAATAAGGATAAGAGGTAGTTCTTCGAGTTCTGCTGTTTACTTTGTGTGAAGGATTTATAAGCGCATTATTGTGCTATGGTGTATTAAAGTAAATAGTAAGAAATACTATATGGAGAGAATTGAACTAGGAAGTTGGTGCCCGTGTTGCTGACCTCTTCCGTTCTTAGTTTTTTAAGTTTAATTTGTTAGATAACTTCTTCCATCCTCAATCATCAAAGGTTGATCTTAGCTTCCGGCGTGCTCTATCTCCAGTGACGGGTTTCGTGGATACATTCATTTCATTTTGACCGATTGGATTCACTATGGAAGATGTAAGTTAAACATTAAATTTTGAATCCCGTTTCATTTAACATTTTCAGCAGCATTAAACTAATGGTTGAATACAGGAAATTCTTTTGATGTTTTGTTTGAGCTACAAAGGTATCAATAATAATCACCAAATGAAATGAGTCATCAGGTCATCACGTAATCAGGACAAGATAAAATTAGGTATGATCTAGGGAAAAATCAAAAACAGTAACAAAGATAGGGCTTCGTTTTGAACTTTCATCCTTTCTCATAGGGGATTACGTAACAATAACAGGCGTTAAGTTAGTTAAACCCTGAATTTAAGGCATTCTTTCTATATTATTTACCAAAACAACTTATTAGCTACCTTATTAGCTACCATGTAAGGAAGAGGTACCTTCTTTGAATAAACCTTTTATCATCTTAGAAGGAAAGGGTAGGGTTCATTTAAAATTTAATTTCAAAGAAAAAAGAATCATTATTGAACCCTTTAAACGGATTGTAATATAATAGTACGTTTCCATCCATCTATTGTGTATTGTTAAACCGTTGCAATTGTTAATCATTCTTATTTAAGGACGGAGAAATTGAGAAAAATCATAATTTTTGTATCAAACGTCACTGACTGGTGCACTAACTTTCGTAATCTTCTATTTCCCATTGCTACATCATATCATACATAGATTTTGATTCTGGCCATTCTGGCTTTACTCGACTAATTGAAGTAATTATACATAAATAATAAAGTGCGTGAAAAGGGAACTCATTTAGATGTTCTTTAAAAAGTAAATCAAAAGCATTTCAGTATGTTATTCGTGTTTATTATTCAGATACTTGCAATGGAAATTCACACAATACAGTAAAAGGTAGTCTTGACAGTGTCAGCTTTCATTTGGTGTTATACTGTTGTATTCAAGTATTATCTTTTTCAGTGTAATAATAAATAGAAAAGTAAAATGATTGAACTGGATAGTGTAAATTAGAATTAGAAGGGTCTCGGTTGTCTAATTCGCAAACCGTAACTTGATGCTTGAACTTGACAACAAAGCAATACAAGGTTTAATTGGGATCGCATTGACTCAATCTGTAAAAATTCCAGAATGCTCCTAATTTTACTATTATTCTATTGTCTAGAAAAATGCTATTGTGTGCCAATGGTCGTAATTGTTAATAGGTATTGTTATGTAGCGTTGTTATGTCTGCGTGTGATTTGTGAATTTTAGATTTAGTATGTATTTCCAGAATTAGTAGTCATTAATAGTCTTCCTTGCCTTAAGGGATCACACTCATTAGACCGGTTTAAGTTAGTTAAATGAAGTCAATTTAATCTAAGCTAATCATTAAATTTATGATGTTGTTGTAGTTTATTTTCGAAGCGAATTGCATTTATTTTTTTTTGTTTTTTCGAAGCTTCGAAACCTATTAATTACCGGAGGTATTTTATTTGTAATTGTAGACTAGTAACGTAGAACCTAGCGTTCAGGACGAGGAGTTCGAACCCACAGCGGAGATGATGGTGAACGATTTTGATGATGAGAGAACATTAGATGAGGAAGAAGCTATGGAGGAAGCAGAAGAACAACAGAGTGAACTGTGTGATCTGGAAAAGGTATTATTCTGTTCATTCTTTACGTCTGTCTCTTGTTTTTTTACTCTCTTTGTGTACTCTTTTGTGGCTTCATTAATTAAACGTTTTTAAAGATGTTCCAACCATTTAATTATAATTACCGTTATTGTTGCAGAAAGGTTATGAAAACTAAAACATATTCTGATATAATTCTTTAGGAGAAGGACATGCCTTTAGAAGACTTAATGGCCATGTACGGGTATAACGAAAACGAGCCCGAAGGCGGTGCTGAAGAGGATGAAGAAGAAGATGTGGAGGGGGACGAGACTATGTCTGCTAGCCCGGCTTTGTCTCATACCCCGGAAGAGGTAAGTTACTCAAATTCAACTGTTTATGCAAAACCACACTTCCTTTATATCCCTTACAATTTTAGTTGACAAACGTTCGAAACTATTTAGTTGACGATGATTGTAAAATTACCAATTATAATTTATTTTATCTAGACCTCTCAACAAGAAGAAAAAGATGGTATTACTGACGTACGGGTACCAGACGTCAGTGACCAGGTATGTGAAACTGAAAGAGAGGCTGAAGAGACTAATCGCGAAGAAGAAAAACCAGTACCGTCAATGCTTCATGAATTATACAAGGACGACGCTTCTATACACGCTCGCCATTTACGATGTATGCATTATTAGTTATCTTTGACGTATAAAAAGTTAGATTTTAAATTAATCTTTTTTAATTAACTAAAGCCCAATATTTTAAAGCTGGTTCACGTGCGCCAAGTGAAGAAGAGGACGAGGAGGAAGATGGAGATTATAGTCCTGAAGAGGACGACTGGAAGAAGGTAGGCGTAAGTAACAAATGGATAATTTTTAATGGCTATTTATATTGATGATGAAAAATAGAACTCCGTTTAATACATTCTGTTTTTTTCCCGTACACAGACAATAATGGTAGGAAGTGACTTCCAGGCCGTTATTCCAGAAGGTTTGAGGCATTATGATGGTGCGATGCCTTACGAAAACGACGATAAAATGCTGTGGGACCCTTCTGACAGTGAACCATCAGATATCGAAGAGTACCTAAAGACAGTTCAGGAAATTCAGAAGGTTCAAACCATGGATATAAAAAATATTGTTCTACTTCCCGAAGGATCTCATGTGCGGGATGACGAACAAGTAAAATTACTAATTATAAATTGAAACACTTACAATTTAGATTTAAAACTACGCAGTCGTTTTTTAAATAGCCATCTGTTGTACTAATTTTCAAATTCTGTTATCCAATGTTAGGCCCTATACCTATTGCAACAGTGCGGTCATAATATGGAAGAAGCAATTCGCCGTCAGAAAATTAATGCCGCCTCTTCAGTAGACACGCTAAGCCTGTGGTCTGAAGAGGAATGTAGAAACTTTGAGATGGGGATTCGTCAGCACGGGAAGGACTTTTATTCTATTCAGCAAAATAAGGTACGAGAACTGGTAGCGGAATTTTGTTAAATTACCTGTTCGATTTTTTTTTCGGTACCGTACAATAAATGAAAACTCAATTCATATTAGGTTCGGACAAGGTCTGTCAGTGAACTCGTTCAGTTCTATTATCTCTGGAAGAAAACAGAACGCCACGACGTGTTTGCAAATAAATCGAGATTAGAAAAGAAGAAGTATACGCTTCATCCAGGGACGACGTAAGTATTAAATTTAAGAGCATTTTAATGGTATGACCGTTCGGACCTGTTCTAAAGTATTTTTTCTCCCTAGGGATTTTATGGAAAGATTTTTAGATGAGCAAGAAAGTCCTACTTCGTCACCTAATGTGCACTCCCTCATATCTGGCGATCCAAAGCGACAGACTCGAACTCCCCCTCCCTCAGTACAATCTCAATGTGACACTGAAGTGATTACAGCGGATGAAGCAAGAATAATACACACTCATTTCGAAGACATTGCTAGGCACTTAGATAAGGAAAGTTTCGAGTCGCTGGTGAAATTAGCTGCCGCAGCAAAGCTTCCTAATGGGGTACAATCAAATCCACCACATGAAAGTGTTCCAGTTTCTGCTAATAGAACGTCCTGTGTGTCCGCGTGTGACAGTATAGTAACACACACGACGTCAGCTGCTCATTCCTACGCCCAGTGATTTTTATATCCTTTATAAACCTACACCTATATAAAATTAAATACTAGTAGTATAGGTCAAATGTTTCAAACCACTATTCCACTGCATTAACGCAGATCTATTATTATTACTGTCAAACGTAAATGAAATACTACGGCATAGCATAATTCCAATAATTTAGAGATGTATTTGTTATATCATGTAATATTAAAATTCCTGTGACACTGCGATTGAAATAGTAATTTACCGCAGTGAAAGTTATATCTGTACTAATTAAATTACCATATTACTCTTCGATTTTATAGATAAAATAGGAGTGTGTTTGCCGTCCTAAAGGAATTTTAGTCGTGAATAAATATTTATCAAAGTTGCGTTAAAAGTAAGTTTGTCTATTTGTAATGCTGAGAAAATTAATGACAGCAAATTATTTATAGAATAGTCAGAACAGCTTATTTAATGACTCCATTGTTTAGCAATACATTAACAACCTGTTCCTTTCACGCTTCAGATGTTTCAACTGCGATTTAGCGGCAGTATTGGCTTATTTTGCCTACTGGATACTTTTATTTAACCACTGACATAACATCGTCATTAAATGGTAAAACGTAATAAGTTAACTTTAAGACTAGAAATTTCATTATCTGGGGAGGTTAGGATAAGAGCATTTTGATGTGTCTTCTTCCCGTTGATCTGTCTCCTAGTTTCCTCTCCCTAAACACGGCCAATAGCGCGTGGAAACTTGTCCAATTCCATAGTAGTTTCATTTACCTATCTAATAACGTTATATAAATTATAATGTCCAGTCGCACTGATTTGAAGTAAACTACACTAGAAGTTTCAGGCACTATACCCATGAGGATCATGGAAACACAGACGGATTGAAAAGTTTTTCATATAGCACATTTGAATTGATTTTGGGTACTTGATACACAATATTGTAAAGGATGATCAGTCGAAAAGTCAAACTTAATTTCATTATCAATATCAACCCCAACCAATCATAAGTCATCTCATTTTCAGTATTTGCGGATAATTATTATTATATTTAAAGCTAACAATAACTATGTAACTGCCATTTAACTAACAATAACTAGTTATTGTAAAATTATTTCAGCACATTCTACGCTAACAAATCTCACATTGCTGACTTTTATTTTATGCTATTATATTCAATATATTATTTCGTCTTAATTACAACAAAATATGAATTAGTAGATTTGTGGGATTATTTGGTATCAATCATTACTGAAAACCATTAGCTGCGTCACAAAGTCATAAATCACAATCCACAGTCAGAAACCCTGTCTAACTAGCATTTATTATTCGTTTGTAACATTCCGGCCAGAAAAATGAAAGAAAGCTTGCCTTTCTATCCCTCTTTAAAACAAGTACATAATGTAATACTTTTTTGTTTTCAAAAGGTAGCAATATGAACCATAAACTAGTAATACATATGCAAATTTGAGATTTCCCGATATTGTCACAGTTCAGAAAACACTTTTGTAATGGGTTGATACAGGAATTTTAGATTCAACACAACAACTAATCGTATTTACATAATATTATAAACAATGTATTTTGGTATAGCACACTGTGAAGTAACCATCGATTTTTTAACTTAAAGGGAAGGGGGGGGGGCTTGGATTTTTTGTTTACGCCTTAATTAATCTCCTACATCACTGTCCTTGTCCCCAATTACCTTTAAATACAGAAATCAATCGTGGATAAATATTCTTACCAAGGGGTCAGGGGTCAGGTTATAAGTAAGGATAATGGATTTACGTATAACGACAGGAATGCCATCGCCAGCAATGCAGTTCCTATCACATCACCCAAAGCTGTCAGGTAAGGAATGGCAGAGTTGTCTGGGTCAATCTTGTTCAGCCATAAGTACTGGATAAGTACTTCTGCTAAGTAAAGTAGAAGAATTACCTACGAGGAGTAGAAATATCAAGTTTTAATTGATGAGTTAACTGTTTCTGAAATGAAAGTAATTCAAACTTAGCGATAGTGATATTTACTTGAATCAGTGCGGCAATTAGATAAAAGAGGAGAAACACTGGTGTGATAGATGTATGACCAGCTTGGATGTAGCTGATTGTATAAGCAAAAATTAAGTGTCCAGGTACAACCATCAAAATCAAAGCTCTGGCAGTCATGGCATGGCCACCTGAAAGACAAGAAGTGTAACACTAGCTCGTTCAACTGGTCACGGATTGCAGACTTAATAGTATTGCAGAAATCAAAACAAAAAAATATCTTAATTCATGTGGGACTAGTTTTAGTTACCTTTTGAAAAAAATACAGTCATTGGATTCGAGCAGACTTTTTGCACTTTACTTGGCAGAATACCTAGCTGACTTTCACAATGAAACGAGGTAGAAATCCTACTAGCCTGAACAGCAACTAAATTACCTCCGACACCGTTTATTACTGGTTGAAATACTGCAACTCCAGTAAAGCTTTTGACAGTAAAATCAAGTATGAGCCCTCCAAGACTAATAAAAACAAGTAATTAATTTATTATGTCTTTAAATCGATGAGGAATCAGAAGTTCGGATATTATTTTCTTTCCCACCTGCTAATCATCATGGCACTTAACACCGGTGTCCAACCTGAATACAAGACTTTTTTTGTTAATTTATTACGTCTTGAAAGCAAAATCCAGCAAGGCATCGATGCTAGATATCCTCCTAAAATGGCTGGACACAGCCACTTATGTTGGTGATGATCTATTGCAAAAAAATTGTGTTCACACTATTGATTTTAATTATATGTTTCTACTAAATGATTAAATTGTTTGTTCTGGAAGTTGTGACTTCAAAGATTTTAACAATTGACCATTGGCCTACCGATTGCTTCAAACACAGAATTGGAGATCCAAGCGAGAAGTGAAAGTGTAGTTAAGTCGCCTAAACTAGCTGCGATTGGTGTAGCCACATTATCTGGATTAATTCTGAAATATCTAGATAAAATAATCACCAGCACCATCACCAGTCCTGAAAATTAAAAAAAATAGATATTCAATATCTGGCATGAAGTTCCTTCTTCATGTCAAATGAGCGTAGCTAGTAGCGAACCTAGCGCAAAGCTGGCAATAGACGCTGTGACGACACTACTAGTGCAAAGAACCAGAGCATGATCCATGTCGAAGTGGCCAGCTGGTATCCATCCAAGTATAACAGCAGCAACTGATGCTAAAAAGCCCACTACGATTGCCTGACACTGTTCAATATTTTTAACGAAGCCGAATTTTAGTACAGTTATACTACAGAAATAAAGTTTTAATAAGTAAACTTTAAAACAAGATCCTAACCTGCACAAGACTCAAATTTCCTACGCACATGTGCCACTGGGATCGTGTGGTATCTAAATTTCCAAGATTGGCTTGAGTTGAGAGCCTAGATGCAAGGGTCATCTCAAGATTGCCTTTCAGACCCAGCAGAGCTGGCACCAAAATGAACACCTCAGGTAATTGCATAAAGACTGGCCAATGCTGGATTCATAGAGACATGTCATTAAACAATTTTCAAAATAATTATCGTCTAAGCTCGAATTTATAATAAAAATCTCTCTAAACCTACCTGCACCAAGTCTAAAACAAGCCCAGCACCAACCATTCCCATTCCAGCAATAAGGAATGGGATGAAGACTTGAACTGTGATTGTCCAAAAGGATTCTCCTTGATCCCCAGTAGACTTGACATCATCTAGAGACAAATCTTCCAAGTTCTGCGTTTCATCAACAAGTAAATGCGACTTCTCTCCACTGATTATCTTCATTTCGTAAACTTTTTTCGATGGGGCTCGCGACGGAGAATCGTCTTCGTCAAAGTCTGGACTTCCACTGTGATTCCCTTCCAAGGGGACATAATTTACGGAATCAGCTCTCTCCCTCATACTACCCCCTTCCATGGCTTTGCCCGTTTTCCTCTTTTTAAGTACTGGTCCAGCAGTATCCTCTGTTATAATATTACTTTCAATTTCCGAGGTCGATGTAAATCCACCCCGATCTTGACTGGAATCACGTCCAAGTATTTTATCCGAAGATTTTATGTGAGGAGAGTTATTGCTCATAATTTGATGAGCTGCGACAACTAAAACGGCTGGGCTCCTTATTCCAATAACAGTCAATGGCAGTTATGTAGACAGAGGGGTTTAGGGACAAGAAATAATCACTTTCTTTTACAACCTTCCTCTATTATACTATATGCTACTCTAAGGTTGACAACTATATTTCCAGCTTAATAGTTTCTCCAAAATATTTCTTAAGCCTTGACCCTCAAGCTTCGTTCAAGGCCTTCAAGGTACGTAAATTTCAAACTTGTATTGTACTGCGTCTAAGAAAGTAAACAATAAAAATGGTTATATTTATTAGTAAATTTAGTCGCATATGCCACTACCAATACCTTCATGATGTTTCAATAATGAATAATATTCAAACAATACACAATGCATGTAAAAGTATAAAGCTCACGTAAAGTGCAAATTATAAAAATCAGTTTTCTGATTTACGATTTGTGTTATAATAAATCAACAATATGTCAACATTTACAATTTTGCTTCCTATTGTTTTTCCTTTTACTTACAAATACATAACAAATCCGACGGCATGTGCCATACACTCATTTCAAGAGCTAATTATTTTGAACAAATGAACGAACAATTCTATTACTATTAACATTCTATATGTATGTATAAATATAATGGAATATTGTGTCACTAATTAAATTAATAATGTTCTTTTTACCCACAGAGCTGTCTTTAACTAAACGACAGTTTGTTTTACTTTCCAAGGATGAAGGAAAATTAGTAGACGACACGAACTAAAATATAAACTATATGAACTACGGTTTTAACGCTAAATTCATAAGATGTTTTGGTTTAAAATAACTAAATTATACAGTTAGTTAATTAATACCATCCGACCATCCTTAGTAATTATGAGGCTAACGAACTTTAATATGTAATATACATTGACATGTATTGCATATTAATAGTTATGAATTATGATAATTAATGTTCCTCTCAGACTGCTAATTAACCCTGCATTCTGCATATTATACATCTTGACCAAATTCACTAACAACGAACAAACAAACACAAATACACTAAAAATAAGATAAGCAACCACTGTCACTATATTTAATACGTACTAATGTGTAATGAATTTAGGAACAAAAATCGCCAATCAATAGATAAATAATTAATTTAAATTAATTAATAAATAGCCATGAATGAACTAATTAATTTGGATTTTAAATATACAAGAAGTTAATACATACCAGTCAGAAAATTCCTTTAATCGTTCGGATTTCGGATCCCATCCTCTTTCGTTTACAATTTCCAACTAACAGCGCCTTGCACTTTAAGAATACTTTAAGATTGATTTACACAATAATATAAATATATATATAATCTCTTATATAATTGCGAATTTAACTATTATTATTTGGCAGAGGAAGAAAAGTACGTGTCTGTAAATCTAAATCTAAATCTAATCTAATTATCTGATTGTATAGTTGATAGTAATCACAAAATTGCATTGCACATTGTAGTTTATTTTTAATAGCAGTATGTGTGTAAGTACGAAAATTTAGTAGTACGGGTTGCCGATTTAGATTAGAGAGTTGAAAAAGCACCACGGGTTTAAATAGGACAATTGTAGGAATCCACTAGGGGTTTCCCATATTGACCTGACCCCAACGGGGTAAGAGCAAAGGGTTTATAAAATAAAAATCAGTGGTGGTGGTGAGAGAGACAAGGCTCATTTCCCTCACTGCATCCCTCTCAATGTGCAGTGTGGGTCTTTGATCATCTTTTCTATCTCTTCTCTTCTACTTCTTCTAGACCCATACTACCACTACTATTTGGTGCTGGAACTACTGTTGTGTGGTTGTTGTTGTGAATTGTGGACGTGTCTTCTTCCTTTCCTCCTTTATTATTAGTCAGCATCATGAGCACAAAGCACACATAATAATTCTTTTATATCCCACATGGTTTTTTAGAAGACAGGATGAGCCGATGAGGATGAGAGGAGAGAGAGAAGAAGTAGAGGTGATAAGGATTTCATACACCACTTGCATTTATAACAACTGCCACCACCACCAGAACTAACTTTATAACATCTTTTAGTTAATGCAAGTGCAACTAAAATTGAATAGTGTTGAATGTGCTAAAATAAAGAGCGACATAGGATAATGATGATAATATTATATACATATACCCTATTTTAATCCAAGTTGTGGAAATCGGAGAAGAAAAAAATGTCTTGGCTAGCCTGTTGATTTTTATGATAATATGCGGCTTATATATATGGATAAGAAAGAGTCGCAAATTCCCTTGGTAGTTTTGCCATTTCTAACACTGCTACTACTAGACACTAACTGGACACTTGCTTGTCTAAGCTGTCTAATAATGTCTGACAAGAAATGATTGTTAAAAAGATACAAATAATGCAAGTGGGATTATGATTGTAATAATTTGCTTTTCTTCGTGCTTTCACTTAAGTCATTTGCTTTCTCTTTTTATGTTTGTTTTTGGGTGGTGGTGGTTATGGGCTTTGTTTAGGGGTTTTATAAAAGAGATGATTTTATAGAAAGATAAGGGTTTTTGTTGCGGGGATAGTGGTAGTGAGATGAGATGGACTTTGGACTTGAGTTTTAGATAATAATGGTCTTGTGTAAAAGTGAAAAAGTAAGTTTAAATCTAATGGTTGTTTTATTTTATAACAGGGAGTTAAAAAAAGGTTTATAATTGGACTTGACAGTGGGATTAGATGATGATATAAAGCATTATTGTATCAAAAGCTGAGAGATAGCAGAAGTACAAGTGGTAATGTGACAGGGCTATATATGCAATTAATGATGTTTATCTACCTTGAAATATTATGGAATATGTGCTTTAAAGCACCTTTTACTTGCGTGGACGTTGTGCAAACAAAGTATTTATAAGCAATTGTTTGCTTCATAATTTTACTTTGTTTTGTACTTATGGATTATTGGAGGGTACCCGATGCAATTTTCATGATGGTTTCGGTTTTACAGGGTGAATGTCAGTCATGAAGAAAAATTTGGACGCTTGTAACCACGTTCATCTCTTTGTACAACCTGGATTTATTTTAGGTTCTTGTTAACAGTTCATGATTTTATTTCAGGATATAGATTTTGAAAATTACATATGGCTTTTGAATAGATACTCGCTTTGTCCATTACCATGTCAGTAATGCCGAATGATGATAAAGATTTAATATTATATCAATGTCCAGTATATTATGAATAATTATATACCTCTGCTCTGTCTAATAGATTCGCAACAATAATATTCCTACAGGTAGTTCTGTTATTGAATCTGGTTTGCAGCATTTTCATAAGAAACATCATTAGTTGAAAATATATCAATGAAATACTGGGGCTTCAAGCAAAAACAGGGACATTTCATAGAAACTATTCAACAGGGTCCGAAAACCGGTACATGTCCCAGATAAACCAAAACGGAAGATTATCTTAGTTAGACGCATGGGAAATTTTTATAAAACAAACTTATCTTAAGATATTCTGGAAGAGAAAAATAGAACCCTTTCGCTGGATACCATTTTCATGCCCGGGTACTTTTCTTCTCAGAAACAATTCGGTAAATAATATGACTTTTGGAGAAACTACTGGTGACTAATGTGAGTAAAATAGAGACTAGAAACATAAAGGTTCGCCTGATGCTTCAGCTTCATTTTAATTTTAACACATCATTAAAATTTAAATGCTGCATCGTGGAAAAATATACTATTCATCAATACTGTTTATGAGCTGATTGCTTTCATTCTGTGCCTAGTTTAATTAAAAAGTCTAATTCCATTCCATTCGTCGACAGGTTTTTGTTCTGCGGTTTTATTATTTTAACTGATGCGATATGTAAATTAAAACCCACTCCTTTCTAAAAATTGATGTAAATAAAACTATACTCGTTTGACAATTCGCATGATGATTCTATAAAATCGATTGTTAATTTGTAAATGCATTCTGTTGTGAATGAATGAAAAAGGGCCATAAAAAGATAAAGCCGGATTTAAATTGAATGCAACTTGTAATGTTTTGATTTTTATTTTCCGTTATCCGTATCAGTTATCAAGGATAAATAAGTATAATTCCTCGAAGTTGTTACTGACAGGTAGGCCTGAGCTTCAAAACAACAGATTACACTGAAAATGAATTTAAAGTGTTCGTAGAATCTGTAGTTGTCTATTCCACCATATGCTGCAACTTCATGCAAAACAATATTTATGAAAAATTAAAAACTCTTATCGGTTCATCACTATTAAATTACCGATTCAAATGAAGTTAAAGAATATTTGAAAGATGAAAGTTGAAATTTGTTGAGGGATAGAAATACTTTATTGAATGAAATATTTTATCGTTCTTTTTTAAATTTTTATAGAATACATATGTTCTGTATGAAATCCAACTGAATTTGAATGAAGGACATACTTTTAATAAAAAAAATGTCATCATAAATATTAATGGTGCATACTCCACATTAATCAAAAAAACCTTTATAATATAATTAAGAATTGGATATACTTTTTGTCTTTTTGTGACCAGTAGTGTTGTCTGTCCCTGCGCCATCCTCCACTTAGATTCAACTTTATCGAATTCTGTTTTCACATATAGGGTTCTACGGTCAAAGGGAAGGTTCAGTTTGATAATAAGTGAAATTGGCTCCACGCCCTCGTATTTATACGTTTTAAAGTAAAACCCCTAACATGAGTTTCCACAGAATCAATTTTTTTCTAATTCGTTTTCAATTGTGGGTTGTGGGTTGTGGGTTCCATAGGCCACAACGGAGAACTCCAATAAGGTTATTAGATACGAATGTCCCAGGCCTTCAAAGCAACCTTTTAACAACCTTATTTCAAAATTCTGGTTTTCAGATATATATTTGTAAAAAACGACTCCAAAAAGGCTCAAGTGTAGGGTCAAAAATTAATTTAATTAAGGTTTTAAAATCATTATATTATGAGGAGCTTAAAACATTTAGTAAAGGAACCAAATCTACGACATTATTTTGGTAGAGGCATCTCGACAACTGTTAAACAGTGCATTTAGGAAAACTAGTCATCCTCATTTCGAAATTATAAGAAAACATCACTTGAAAGTGTACATGCGATACAATAAGATCGCACTCGTACCTAGGGAATTTAAAAGACATTGATTTAAGACCATTTGCTGCTGTTTTATGAAATAGTCCGAAATTATCAATACTCTACAAACACCTATGAGTTAAAACATTTAAAATCAATGAGAACCCAATCAATTTTTGTCTACTCATGATAAATATATTGTAAAGCACTAATAGTGATGCAGCATTAGTCGCTTCATTTATTCAACCTCTCATTAATTTATGAATCTTATGCAAGTTTTCCATCCAATAAATTGAAGCTAAAATTAAGTTACAAATGAAACGGCAAGCAGATTGATTAGTTTAGGTATTTTATGCAATGGAATGATAATGAAGGATTTAGACACAGCTGGACTGCATGATCAACATTAAAACTAAAAGGTAGCATTCGGATGGACATGCACTATAAAATAACTTTCATCTGATGAACTGAATAAACACAATTCAAAATGCAAACTTAGCACTTAACTCATTCCAAAGTACACATTTGGTAAAAATCAATTTTTCAGACGTCTGCGATTCTTTTATTTTCTATCGCATGCAATAATCAAGACTTGGATAACTGAATTCACATTTTGGATTAAACTGTAACTGTTTGATCTTCGGTATCCTCATCCGGTGTGGTGTGCCATTTAAAAAATGTAAACTTCGGGTTTGCAAAAATTTTATACAAACCTAATTTGTAAAAAGCCCTGAATGTTTTTTTTAATTTCAGCCCTCTGAGTGAGTGACAGTGAAAACCTTTCAGAGATGCTAGAAACCATATAATTTTTATGAAAAGAAAATATTATGTATTAAGTCTGTCATACTACATTATTGTTGCAGAAATTAACGGCAGTCATAGCAATCGTTTATTTTAATTGTGAAGCTGATTTATATGGATGTTAGTTATATTTTTAAAAGAATATCTTCAATGAAAAACTCGTAGACAATAGGGCATGGACTCGTCGCATAAAATAATTAAGTAATTATAGCTGATATTTATCTCAAATTAAACGGCAAGTTGTTACAGAAATTTCTTGATAAGAGAAAAATAATCGATTTAGATTTTCAACTATTTAAGGTAAAGAAGCATTAAAGTCGGATTTTCTAAATATGATTTCCATAAGTTGCAGAAACGAGCTGCAGTTGCACCATCAATCACACGATGATCAGCAGAAAAACTCAAATTCAGAATGTGAGCTGCGACCACATTTCCTTTTTCATCAAAGCGAGGTAGCACCTATAAGTTAGATAAAATTATTAAGCGTTACATTTTTCAAGCAATATTAAGTAGTAACATCTTGTTTTTTTTCAAATTTAAAAATAATTTACCTGAGTCTTTCCAATGGCAACAATAGCAACTTCGGGAAGAAGTATCACTGGCTTGGCATATGTTCCACCTATCTATAAACCAAGAAATAAACTTTGATAAAAAAACGCCCTAATTTGTCCCTGATTTCCATCACATGTTATTCTTAATTAAATTATGGTTTACTTACTGAGCCAATGTTTGATAAAGTAAAAGTTCCTCCTCTAAGATCATCTGGTTTAAACGACCCAGCCTGACCCCGTTGTTGAAGACTTTGCAGATCCATTGCAATTTCCAGAATACTTTTACTCTCAACATTTTTTACATTTGGCACAACTAATCCCAATTTGGTATCCATTGCCATCCCAATGTTATGAGCACCCTTAACAAGAAAATTTAAAGTATTTTAAGCACACAAAAACTTTTATGAAACTAAACCATTTTGACTTAAAGTTTTACCTTGTAAATAATAGATTCGTTTGCAAGGTCTAAGGAAGAGTTAAGTACAGGAAATCTTGAGAGAGCCAATGATGCAGCTTTCATAAAAAATGGCATCATAGTAACCTTCGTTTGATAAGATTCAGCCAAAGGTTTCAAAGTATTTCTAAGCTTTAGAAGTTCCGCAACGTTCACCTCATCGCAGTACCCAAAGTGTGGAATTTCCTAGGAAATAAAGATAATTGCTTCAATTATTTTGTTGGAAATAATGTTCCAGAATCATTCTTTCGTTATTATTAGCATGCACACCCTTCTAATGAAATCTTTCCGAAATAGTAGTAAAATTTCTGGTTGATTTTAATTTATTTATTCTTACGTTGGAAGCAGTCATGGTTTTAATCATAGTCTTTGTATATCCCTTAATTGGTTCTGTTTTGTCAGGTAGTGCACGATTGATTGGTGGGGCTAAAGGTACCGGAGGGCTGGGAGTTGGAGAAGCAGATGTAACAACAGGTTTAGAAATAGGTTGCACAGGCTCTTTTACTCTTGCATTAACGGAATCCACGTAAGCTAAGATATCTTCTTTTAGAACCCTTCCTTCTTTTCCTGTTCCCTGAATGTTTTTCAGATCTACATTATGTTCAGATGCTATTCGTCTAACTGCAGGGGTGGCGAGAGCCCTGTCCTTTAACCCTGATAAGGCTGGTGGTAAATTAACACTTTCCTCAGCACGACCAACTTGAATTGCATCTCCCTCTTGAACCTCCTCCAACTGGTCTTCTAGAATTTCAGAATTTTAAAAACCCATATAAGAATTATCCGATTCCAAGACTTTATGCTTTTTAATGCGAAGGAGAATATACCTGAAACTTTTCCTTCAGTTGAAACTTCTATATCAACTAGGGCACTTCCTACTAGAGCTATTGCGTCCACTTCATGATGAATTTTTGTGACGACTCCATCATACCTCGATGTGATTGTCACAGAAGCTTTATCACTTTGAACTTCACAAATCTGATCGAATTGTAACACTTTATCACCCTCCTTAACAAACCTGCACATTCGTAAAAATATGCTTAATAAATTATCAAAAAATATAAAAAAGTAGCCTCGTTTTTCAAAAGTTTTAAACGAAAGTTTACTAAGAGTTAAATAATAATTTAATACTTACCATTCTTTTATTGTCACTTCTTTAATACCTTCTCCAATATCAGAAAGTTTGAATGGAATTATTTCCTTTGATAGGGCAGTGCTGGAATGGATGTGTCTTGGTACTAAATTAATGGAAAGATTTTGAAAAGTATTTGATACTAGTCCAAAGGGTTTTGGAACTAGTAATCTTCTTTTGCATGCTATCTGATTTCCGGTTCTCTTCGTCACATAAGTCTAAAATTTTGTGTTAAATTGTTTTCATTAAAATTTCTTTGCATATCTGCTCTCAATTTTTTTTCCGTTTTAAATTAATTAGTACTACTAAACTCACCCTTATACATCTGCTAGGTTTAAGGGGAATCCAGCGAGTAATTGCCGGAACACATTTTATTACATTTGACATATTAATTCCTTTAATTCGATACCCACAAAAACTTTAAACTACACGTGAAGCTCTAGTAGCTCTATTCAGTTACCTCTCTTTTATTTTGTAGTTTTAGAACAAACTCATGCTTATTATTAACATAAAACAATGCAATGTTGATATTTAGAGTTTCTGCATTTAAATAATTTAGAAAATACCAAATGTAAATATTGCAAACTTAATCACCCTTCCTCAAAAAGTATGTTGGAGTCGGCACGTTTTCTCCTTTATATTAAAATAACATTCATGTCATATATTATAGTCTGCAATCTGCCGTTTAAAAATTAAGACAAACTTATCAACAGTATTAAAGTTCGATATTTCTTTGAATTTTTTCCATTCAAAATAAAATGGTAATAAGAAGAGATTAGGTTGCCAACCAGATTTTTATCAGAAATATTATGGAAAGTCTTTCACATGTTGTCTACAGGATATTTAAAATGTAAAAAGATGAGGATTTCTTCAGGGAAAGATTCGGCGCTCTCTTACATGCTTTTTGTTGACTGGAGATTGAAAAGAATGGATGGAGATGAAATTATAATCTAATTCACAAGGTTAAGATTTGTAATATGGTATTAAATTCATTTAGTTCATAACCTATGCTAATGGCTAGACTAAAATCATGTTTGATAAAGGGAATAGTTTTAAAGAAGCCAACACCACTACAATTAGCCAATCAGCATGCTTTACCTATCTAAGATTATGTAACAAACAACCTCACCTGTATGAGCGTCTTGATTTTTTTCTATAGTAATAAATGCAGAGGGTTTTTCACTAACTTAAACAAATGAAGGACATTAACATAATTTTAATTTTATTGATTATAAGGATTTTAAATCATATTACTGAAGTAATTTTACGATGTAGATACCTAGTTTTATTTGATGAATAATTTGTGATATTATGGCTCTGATTTGAAAACAAAATGCTTGATTTTCATAGGAAAATGTTTCTGTCATCGTTAGCACCACTTTGGATTATTTCATTTGAAAAAATTCGAAGGATTTTCGAAAATGCTAAGAAATGTTTTTGGATTTACCTTTTATCTGAAATTTTTAGTGCTGTTTTTCTAAAAAGTTTTGCACAATGTAAATTTATCAGGATTATTTTGATTTATGTCATTTTCATCATAAGCTTATTGATTTTCTTCACAGAGGAAAAGTGCTCTTTCTCTATTAACCAAGCTTTTGGACAATAGGGAAACTTCATAAATGAACAATTAATTATTTGAATGCAAAGTAACGTCACAATTTCACAGCCGTTGGTTGGTTTCGTTGGTTGTAATCATCTTTAATCTTTAATCAATAATAATTAATTCAATTCAATTTGAACTCATTAAATGGAAAATTATTCAAACAAATCTTCAGTCTTTGTACTTGGTTTCAAATCTATAAATCTTGAAGAATTTTTATTTGTAGTGCTGTTATTCTTAAGTTGGACCTGTTAAATCAGACGACGGGGTGGTCATGCTGGGGGATGGGAGGAAATACTTCGTTTTACCATTTATTTACAAACCTTGAATGATATCAAACAATGTACCTGTAGTTATCATAATCCATAACTCACACTCAATCCATACTTAAATCATTCCAAAATTTCCATTAATTTTCCATTCAAGCAATAATAGTAGTACAAAAACGAATGTAAACCTCTTACGATTAGCCTCAAGGGTTGGAGTTGCATAGTGTACCCTTAATTGTTTACGCAGTTTTTAACATTCACAAATGTATGTGAGTAACTTCAAACAGGTAAATAATAAGTGGCAATTATGCAACTACAGCAGCTCTTTTTGATTGCAAGAATGCAAGAGCTTGATTTTCATGCTTTTGAGTCATTCACAAATGTTTTGCTATGCGTATGCCATTATAACAACATATAGTAATACTGAATAATACGAAATTATGATGACCAAATTATAAAACAATATAATAATTCGTAGAAAGTGGATTCTATCATTATGAGCAATGTGCTAATAAATTTGTCCTTCGACTAAACCAGCACCTACATATTGAATTGTGTCATTACTACCAGGTAACTCTGTCAATTTAACTCATTTATTTAAAACTAAGGAGCAGTCGATATTTTTTTATCTTTTCTTCTTGAAGATCCCCCATTTTATTAACACAGCTAATAGAAAAAGAAACTGATAATTTGAATACAAAATCTATAAAACTCACTAGTGATAATTACTGCACAATAGATTGATATAACATTTATTGTGAATTTCAAATTGTTAAAACTGATAGTAAGAGCAAATTCGAAAAATATATGTAGATAAATGAGGTAGCCACAAACAAGGACCACATAATTATCTTTAAACAAGAATATTTCTTAGATGAATTTGTAGCTTTAGAAGCTAACATAAAATTTTCTAATAAATGAAATCATCGCGAAGATTACAATAATAAGCAAAAGTCTATAAAATTTTGTTAACTACGGAAATTCAAATCAAGTTTGATGAGTATAAAAAAATTGCTGGGAACTCATTTAGAACTGATTAAAGTGGCTTGGAAGAAATGCTCAGTATACTGCATTAAAGCTGATCAAAATACATATTCATTTAAAGAAGTCAGTTTTTTTAGCATAATTTAGGGAAACGATGTCGGAAGTTGGCTAGTGTTCCAATTTTGGTTGATGTTACTCTTCTCGGAAGTATGATTATGTTATTATTAGGGAGCAAACAACTTTTGTGAAAGTATGAGCATTTTGATATTAATAAAGTTCTAGTAAACTAACTTGTTTATAAACGCTAGAATAAATATTTTATTCATTCTTAGCCCTAATTTTCCTAATGTTATGCTTTCATGTAACTCCTACATTTATGCATACTGATTCATCATGAATCATGACATGCATGCAAAAAGCCTCAAAATTAGAATTTTAGTTTTTCAAAAGCTTCTAAAGTGTACTACTACTCACTTCCATCATTTCTATAGTTCATTTAATTATTTGAAGTGACAATCAGGTTTTTTTTAAAGATTTATAAAAAAGTACTATTTTTATTTTAAGACAAAATCCCAACTGAAAATCTTGCTACGTCATCAGCCCGACTTTGTCCTTCGTGATCTTGATTAATAAGATTCGCAATTATAAAAAAAATGAGAAGACTTATGACTTAAAGGATATGGTCAAGTCTTAAGTCTTGTTTAGTGTTTTTGTCTATGTCTGCGAGGCCACGTAAACATTTCTATCGAATATGTCATATGCAATGATTTTATCTCAGAAGAGGGGTATCCTCTCTCAGACTCATTCTTGCTGATGGACATTTAAATTAATATAACTACGACCGACTATATACACAAACCTCATTCCATATTTGCGAAAAGACTGGTCAGTGTGAAATCTCACTTAAGCGTTAGTAAACTTCTTCAACATTGTTTGCTTGCGAAATTGCAATAAAAATGTTGTTGAGGAGGTTTGATGAGAAAACCCAAAAAGGGAACCAAAGGGCTAGGCTGATGATATCTAAATCTCGTCTGCGATTCTGAGACTACGAATAATATTATGATGAATTTTATGCTATCTTAACGAAGAGTTTTACTACCTATAACCGTTACTTAAAACATATTATTACATATTTTAATTTAACAGCTTATCCTCTTAGTTATCAAGTTATCATTGACACCTATAACTATATCATAGATTATTTTACCTGCGTATAATAGGGGTGTGTTTGTGTGTATGTGTGTATGTGTGTGTGTGTGAGTGTGTGTATGTGTGCAATTTTTATGTTTAAATGTGTGCATGCATATTATAATAACCTGATAGAAAAAAAAATGCTGAACTTCAAAGTAGAATTCATGCTGTAATTATTCATCTCTTCAAAATCGCAATATTATGCCCATCATCATACAGACTAAGACTATATAGTAGTAGTTAGTAGTCCATTGGTCATAATATGATAAGGTTATATGACAATAGAACTACATCGTGTAATTGATCTAATGAGTAATCTTAGGTAAGAAATACACCTTATTTCTACTCTTCCACCTGACCAAATTGTTTTTTTTCTTTTTCAGTAGTAATACTTAATATATAGTAGTAGTAATAATAATGACGACTTGAGAGATGAGAATAAAATGGTTTTAAAAAGATATTATTATGAATGGTACGGTGGGGTAGTCTCCTTTTTATTTAACCTGCACAGGTGTCCAACTACAACAAGGGTATGGTTGGTACATTAGTAATTTGCTTAGTAGTGAATTCAACAGGTATGGACTACTAACAAACTCATAGTAAGGTAAGGTACAACATGAAAATATTATATATTGTACATAAGCTAGTCACATAGTTAGTTAGTATCATTGTTGCAGTGGTTGGTAATTTCCAAATACTACAAGCGTCAGGATGACTTGTAAGAACTTTGTCTTGGTAATCCCTTAAGACTTCTCGTTAAATGCCTCTCATCTCAAGTCTACTTTGATGTAAAATGTATGATCTCCGTACTCTTAAGAATAAGAATGAAAGTAAGTTGTTCATGTAGTTTCGTACTTGTGTGTGTGGAGTTTCAATTTTCTTACGTCTTATGAGAGGGTGTTAAATTCTTGGGAGCGAAACCACCCATTCTTGTTCATATATATTATTGCTGACCACTTGCAGTCAAACAGGATTCAAAAGGAACTTCATTTTGTTAACTCAGTCGTGTGTACAGGTTACTGTTGAGAATTTTACTTTTGAGATATTGTGTACAGATGTAAAGTCAAAAATTATTAAAGTGCTGTGCTCTGTGTTCTCCTTTTTTTCTCTTTGTCAATTTCTTCGTCTTCATCTTCGAAATTTCCTTCTAAATCTGTGATTTAAAAACAAATTAATTATTGTATAATCATCAAAATGCTTTCGTGGGGTGCAGCAATAAAATCTTTTACTATATTTGGTCTAAATTCTTTGGAATGGGCTGGATTAACTGTGACAACTTTCATCATATTCTACTTTGGTGTAGAACTTCTAAATGTCATCTATAACACTTGGCTTGGTCAATTACTCGGATCCTATGCAGATCTTAGAAAAATGGGCAAATGGGCTGGTAAGTTTTTTCCTTGGTTTTGCAAATAAATCCCGAGTAAATTTCCATAAACCCTTTTTGCTCCTACTCTTGGATATCAAGGGGTAATTAATTGTAAAAAAGTAATTATTATGAGGATTTACTTTTAAAAGGGTCAGACAGGTGCAACTTATTACCAAGCATTTGGCTATACATGGTTCATATCATTGTGTATGTATGTCTGGTGTATTTTGTGTGAGATTTGTATGGTGGTTGGTGTCAGTATGATATAGAAGTAGAAGTAGTAGTAGTGTGTGCAAATGTGTGTATCTTGGTTTGTATGTTAACGCATGAAGAGAAATCTTTATACCTTTTCTGAGGCAAAGACTTTCATTTCTTGAAAATAAATATCTTCGTATTCTGTCTGTAACAGAGCTTTTTTAACAGATAGGATTTGCCATAAGTGCTCAAATTATATTGTTTTATTTGGCATGTATATAAAGATTAGAGAATAGAATTGAAAACATGCAGGATGTTGATATAATAATTATGAGAATGAATGTTAATAAGTTGGCAAGCCAAAATTATTTTCTAAATGATACGCTCATTAAATAGGACACTTTTTTTAAGAATCATTTTTTTCTATCTTGTTTCAATGCAATTATAAGAATTAACGGTACTCTCCAGATGATGACAATTTTTTTGAATTTGTAATTAAAATGTTTAACTCCTTTAGGCGATATTGCAAGTTTTTTTAAGGAGTGTAATTACTTGATACTTTATATGATGGGTTGGCAATTAAAGGCAGGCTTAAATCACTCTTAATTGTTGGCTAGCTGTCTAGAAGATTGTTTTTTTGTATTAAAAATTTCGTAATACCTTGTAAAAGCTTTATTTTCAGTTTTTAAGAATGCATTCTTATTAATTTCATTTTATGTAGAAGAATTTAAACAATGAGTGATTCATTTTTGTACTAAATCATTTTCAATACATGATATTATGATATACGATTTTTATGAGGGATGTATAACAATAAAAATAGTTTGAAATGGTATTAATTACGAGTACTTGTTATTTTTTACTTTTACGAGTCTTCGTCACTTCTGTTTTGTGTCCTAAAAGCTTAATACATTGCATTGTAAGTATAATTTTTATTATTATGCAGTCTTAGCTTTGTTAGTGATATTATTATTAAATAAAATTTTCCTCTCGAATCAGAAAGTCATGGATGACAGCATAATAGTATTTTTAATGTTCTGTGTGGCTGTCTTCTGTCTGCTGAGCAAGAACATTTTTTGCACTTTTTTGTACCTTCTTAGACTACTAGACTAGATACTTTAAGAAAGGAATAAACATGAATTCATTCAGACCAAGTCGTAAAATTTTAAACTCCGGATTTACCTTTGGTGTCATGGTTGGACCGTAAAGGCTTACTGCACTGGACAAATATATTTGAAAAATCAAAATTTCTATATACCCTTATATGCGATTTGGCAAAGAATAATATCCTAGAGCGTAAATCGGTACTAGTGTAAAACGGTTTATGTCTCATTCAATAATACAAATTGGAAGATGTGTTGCTCCGCTCCATTTTAAGATGATGATAAATTCCACTTCCTTCCAAATTGTAGTAATGCCTTTAAGGGGTCCGTCTTTTAGCCTATCGTACTTGTTGTGGCCTCTTTTTCCAATAATAGAAAATGTAAGGATCAGATTTGTTCTAGTTTCGCTTATAAAGGCATATTATGCTAGGCATTGCAGTATACTTCCACAAAGAAGATTACAGTATGTTTAAGAAAGCTACAAGGACTTCTGTATCTATTTCTACCTTATTGAGTAACATTAAAACCTTTTGTCTGAAATCATAACTTAAGTCCAGAAGAGATCGAAACAATAAGGGGTTTCTTTCTTTTTGGCCCTTAGAATTTTTGGATACTACGCTTGGGCTTCTACATCATTATTGACATAACAATATTAATTTAAAGAAACCTTTTAAATTATAATGGGGTTGCGGACACAATGGTCTCCTCAAAATGGTCTCCACATAATGGTCTCCACATTATGGTCTGTGGACAAAATGGTATACCACATTATGGTCTCCACAAAATGGTCTGAGAAA
>JAQGBU010000493.1:0-26268 GCA_034698605.1 Isotoma decorata
CCGGAATATAACCCCCCCCTTTTTTGGAGGGTTGAAACAATAACTCCCCCGGGGGTTCTATACCGGGAAATACGGTACATGGATGTGGTTATGCATTATGAGATGACTAGAAATAAATGTTTGTATTAAAACTGTGAAAGCCTATTTCCATATTTGCACAAAATATAGGGTAAATATGCAAAATGTAAGAAAAGTTAGAGAATATTCTAAAAATTAACTTACCAAACGTCATACCCTTTGTCAGCTAGTTGGTAACCTACAACAATGTGTTTTAAAACAATTGAAAATTGTCTCATCGTGAAAATGATCCATATATACTTTCATAATGACCTTGATGTTAAAAGTAATGTCACTTCAGAATAGTGAGACAATTTAGATTTAATAAGAGCTCGTGAGAGAAAACCTTGATACTTCCAGTTTACACTGTTGTTACTTCCCTTTTGTCCTATTTCCCATTTTATTCGAGTACAAATAAATATGAATTTTTACTGGTAATAGTGGTAACTGATAATAATAAGAAATACTGGACAACATAGGAATGGGTAGTTATGTAAGCAGTTTATTTTTTTATAAAGGATCTTGAGTATGGAAAACGGTGGTAGGTTGGGGACAAGAGTAAAAATTATTTTGATGAAAATAAGTTTTATGAAAACATTTTATAAAAGTATTTATGAAATTCGAAAGAAACATAATTAATCAATTTACCTAATGCTGCATTATGAGAGTTCATCAACCAATCTGCAGATGAACAAAGCAGACCATGTTGAAGAAATACCACAGGCTTACTTTCTTCCTTCTCTTTGTTCACTTCATCTCCCAATCTACTTTCATTTCTCCCATGTGGAATTCGATGAAGAATGAGTATGTACCCGTCCTTCGTCACAACTTTATGGGTTTCGGCTGGATATCCATATTTTTTCAGTAACTCAGTCTTCAATTGTTTAAAAAGTACATGCCATTCACATTATTGATCTAAAATTGTTGTAAACCGACTGGAAGGACATGAAAACGCAATAATATTATATGAAATACTCACCACATTTAAATCCGCATCCTGATTGTGGTTTTTGTTTCCAGCGTATATGCTGTTACTTCCGTAGTTATCATGATTTCCAAGAAGCTCTTCAATGTCTTCAACTTCACTTCCTACATTTTTCATCTCCCGTTTGAAAGTAATAACATTATTTGCATAGCTAAGTTTTACGACTGCAGCAAAAAGAAGCATGTACCAAAACGTCAACTTCATATCTTTTTTTGTAAAATTTCCCAGTAAAAATGTTTATTGAATTTAAAAATCTTGAACAGATCGTTTTTAAAAATAAAATTTACCTAACAGAAAATATTATGGCGAATGATGTTCTAATGTCGATGGTATTAATGGTATGGGAAGCTAAGCTTTTGATAGATAGAGCAAAAAATGTTTCTCTTCAACTTCGACCGGAGATTGTGAGCTGAAACGAAAAGTAAAACCTTTTTAGGAAGGTATAAAATGTAAACAGGATTAATGAATAGGAAGGAAGATCTATGAAAAGACCCAATAGGATGAAAGAGACATTGAAAAGGGTAAGGGAGTTTTATTTGATGATGTGATATTGTGCTGATAAACGTACATTAAAAAGATGTCATTTCAGGTTTATCATTTTAAGAAGTCGTAGAGTTTATTGCGTTCTTTTTTGTATTTTAATACAATTATTGACGCAACACACATGGAGGAAATTCTCATGAAAATATTATGAATGACGATGACTCAAGATTGAAAAATACATGAGGCTGGATAATAATGATAACACAGGATAATTATATTTTGACGTGTAAGATTAGAAATTATGTTTGATAAAGAGCCGAAACCATGTATGCCAAATCTTGCAAGCTTTCATGGGTTGTAGTAGAGATAATAAGCATTTAGTTTTTAACTGTTGTCAACATGTCTCAAGTTCAATTTTAAGCAATTAAATAATACCTTTTAACTGTACTATTATTTGCTCCAGCTCATATGTTAGGATTTTTTGTACATGGTTAATGCTACGTTTTTATCAAAGATTAAATAGAGGCTTTGCATTTGTAAAAGAAGAAACTTTGAATAGTTTCATAATATTTGTGTGCATCAATCTTGAAATGGTTTAGCATTGTTCTATCTTTTTCAGATTAGTTTTGATGTGAATGATGGAATGCCAGATTCAATTTACATTGCATGTCTATTGTTATTTAGAGGGAATAGTTTGGAAAAGGTAGTTTCCATTTTCTTAGAATTTCGAAAATTAAGAGAAACAAAATGGAATGATTGTGCGAGAGAGGTTGTTTGTGTATAAGTTTAATTATAATTTATTGAATGGGGTTTTATTTATATTGCACTGAAATTTTAGGTTGCTGGGAAATTTTTGTTTTAGTTTAGAAAGTTTTGAGACGATATCATGCAACTTGAGGAAATATTGGCAGCATAAAAACCATTACCGTTTCAAAGAAGTCATCAAATTTAAAGGTTTCCTTGTTCTTTAGTTTGAGGGATGCGTGCATTGGGGATATGAGAAGTTGTATTGATATTTCAGTTTGATTTTGAAACAGAAAATAATGTCTAACTATACACGTGCAGTTTTTAATCTGCATTAACATGTTATATAATATAGATATATTTAGGGTAATGTACTCACACACACCCAGTACCCAAGCTGGCTGGATGAAGTTCACCACAGGCTGCATATTATTGCATTGTTTTACCTGCTTCCGGGAAATAACTTATGGCTGACTTTCATACATGTTTCAAATCGGTTAGATGTAAAGCTGAGTTCAGAGTTCATTAAGTAACTTTTTAAAGTACAGAACTTCGAAATGCAATAATTCTCACTAGATAGATTTCGGGAACCAAAAATATCCTAAGTAAATTGTCAAAAAAAAATCATCATTTAAAAAAAACGTCAGTGTATCCTCTCAAAGAAAGAAAAATCAGTTTAGGATATTAAAAAAGGATAAAAAGAGAAAGGGCACGGAAAAAACTACAGGAAAGAAAGCTACATTTTTCTCAATAAGGGATCATTCAATAAACATTTGTTTCTTCAGCTTCTCAGGGTATCTTGTCGTCAATTAATGATAGTGGTAAGCCTTGTGTTGCTGAGAATTCGAGCTATACTGGGACTACCCTACTTCTGCATTGACAATTCTGTTATTTCCGCTAATTCATGCCAATCAATTCTGTTATAGTAGTTTCATCGTGTCTTCCTTGTCGTTCTTTTCTTTCCTTTCCTTTCTTCCCATTTAAGAAAATATGCTTTCTCCCTTGCGTAAACAAAGTAAGAACAATATGATTTCCACTCACGAATAACGTTCTAGATTCATTGAAATATTGCAAGTTTGGGTTTCATAGATGCCGTCGGCCTTTGTTTGACATAAAATCTAAAATCAGCTAGAAATCGTTATATATTGGAAAGAAAATGGGCGGAGATATGTATTCATAAATGTACACGTCACACGTACAACGCTTTAGATTTTATTTTGCACCAGAGCAGAGCAAAAATCAAGATAAGTTACAACAATACTATGTATACAAATTAATATTTAAAAGTACAAATACCACCTATGCAACAACACTAATGAACACATTGGCCTCTTTATTATCTACTTAAATCTTATTACCGTAGCATTCCTCTTATAGTACAAAATAGTATAACAAAGAAAAAAAACAAAACATGCATTCTTGAATTTACACAGCACGGTATTAATATCTCATGATGCACTGCAATCCAAGACACGTTCCAAACAGGGTGTACTCTTTAAATAAACTAGTACAGAACTACTTATTACAATAATTATTACATTAGAAATACAATTTGAACTTTGAAATAATATTAACAAAGAATGTTCTCCAGTTGCAGTTCAGTAGTAGGTAGCTTAGTTTAGTAGTATTCGGGATGGTTCTCTTTGAAGATAAATATTTTCCTTCTTGAGTCAATTGCATTAAAAAGCATTCATTGCATAGTTACAATAACAATAGAAACAATAAAACATGTATGATTACTAGTCTCACGGCTGATCCTTTTAAATGAGTGTGGGTATGTGTGTGGCCTTGCATATGGGTGAAAAGGATGATCCTAAGGTTTCACGGATTATGTAGATATTATTTTACTAGGAATACGGTTTTAAACATATGCTTAGTAATAAAAAAAATAAGTTGCAGCAGAGATAAGGTAAGTAAATTATCATCAACGCCATTTTATCATGAATTAAAAAGTCTAAAGCTTGCCTTTATTTACTACTCGGCCATTAGTTTTGCATAGAAAAGGTCAGTAAAAAACGTAACAAGCAATTAAATCTCTTCTGTGTGTACCTTCATATCTTGATATCTTTATCATTACATATAGCTACTAAACAGTTAATATTATTTCATAATCCAACTGTAATACTATTTTGATTAACAAGATACATAATAGAAACATATTTCATCGTTTTGATGATGACAGTCATATAGGCTAGTAAAATCTTCCTGAACATTATAGTTTTCAGTATATTTCTATTTTTTACTTGTCATTTGATAAAAAAAGCTTAAGTTTTTGGTGTGTCCCTATATATATATGTTATATGAGTCATGAAAGATTAAGAGTTGGCTCGTTTGCTAATTAACGTGATGTACTTCTATAGAGTAACTAACTATGGAACTTAAACCTATTGTAAGTGTCCCTTAGTTTTCCATGAAGAATTAAATACCCTTTAGAGACCTTCTGTACTTGATTTTAAGTAGGACGATATACTGCACTTCGATACATATTCATATTAATAGATATATATCCTATAGCTAATTCTGATTTAGTAGTTGCCTCCCTATATAATGTTATTCAGCTATTTTATAGTGTGTAGCTAGCAAATACAGACACACCGGTTTTGAGTAATAATTTACAGACTATTAACGATTAAAATTTAGTTTGTATCATTACTTAGGCATTATATAGAAACATCATTCCGATCGCACGTAAGGGGGCAAATAAATACTTTGAGAGGATGCATTCTCAAAACGTACATTTTGACCACATTAGGTACGAAAGGAATATTCCCGTCATTCACATAATAAATTAGATAATGATTTGCGCTTGGTACCATTACCAAGCGGAGCAACACGGAGCGTAGATGTTACGATAATTAATATATTATTCATAATTTTAGTCTTCCACGTCGATCAGCATAACTCGTTTTGAAAGAGAATAGAAAAGGCTTTTACCTTGCATTCACACGGACTTAAATATAAAATTTGATAAAACGGATTCATTTATATAGTACTAGCGATGATCAGTCTGATTTTCAAACTTCTGAAGTTGGTAGTTAATGGAGGCATTGTTAGGCTACTAGAACTCCTTAAAATAATCAGTAGAGAATTGTACGAGTACAGGGAAACTGCAGATATTTAATGCAAATGAAGGAGATCTTCTTCCATTATTTGAACAATAAAAGGTGGTTAACTGGTTTCGCTTTCAGACATGTCATGAAGCATTTGGGCGATGGTTCGAGAACTTTCTACGTTGCTCATCGCTATGGAAGAAAGATGAGATTCATAGCTCCCAATCATTCTAAATTGAAATAATTGTTTCATGTTAGCAAAGATTTACAGAAGTTAAAAACATCTACTTATTACTGAATTCGAAATGCTCTAACCTGCGTCCTACTCGGGAATAGTTAACAAGATTCCTCAAAATAAGTGCCGCTGTTAAACGTATGCTTTTGGTTACTGGACCTTCGTTTTCATCTATAATTTCTTTTGGATTCATGTACTGTAACGCATGGCGCTTGATGGCATGGAAAGCAGCGTTTGGAGCATAGCCTGGATGGTTAACCGTCTGCGATGGAGCTGGAGGTGGATCTACAATTAGGAAACAAAATCATAATAGATTTAGGATGGTCTCTTAGAGTATTTCTGCGTTCTATGCATTGTGGAAAATATTTACCAATCTTACCGCTTGTCTTACCAATTTTATTTTTTCGGCGGTAAACGGCGAGGTCTAAGGCTTGTTTGCTGCAATGACGATCTTGCAAATGAGTCATTACAGAAAACCGTTTTCTAAGATGTGGATCGCATCCATTTACACCCCACTTGCAGGCAATGGACATGTCTGTGGACTCTGGAACGTGTGCTTTTATGGCATGCATAAATACCTATTATGAAGATAAAAAGAAACGTATTAAATGAAATTTAGGAGCTGACGTTCACAGTTAGTACAGGAGGATAAATTAGATTTACCTGCTGGTATTTAGGGAAACGGAAGCCACATCCTGTCCACTCACAAAGGAACGGAAGTTCGTGTTCTAGCTGCTCATTCGAAAGTTGACTGTATACACTTGGAGGAATACCTTTTCGACCAGCCGCCAGACTGAACCCCAACTGCACTTGAGTGGGAGCACTTACTGTGGTTTGAACTTGTCCTTGCGTCAGTGACAGTGAATGCTGTGTTTGATTGCCAAGAGATACAGAATGATTTTGCTGCTGAGTTACAACTTGTTGAGATTGCTGTTGTGGCTGGTGATTTGGATGCAGTAAGATTATTGCTCTCTGAATATCGTTTGATGTTCCAGTAGACTTCGAAATTATAACCTGACCTTGCAAACCTGCCATCCCTGTTTGGGAATTGCCCGTTGAAAGAAGAAACTGTTGTCCAGGAGGGAGTACCAATTGACGAGCGGAAAATGTCAGCTGCTGAGGGTTTTGGGGATTCACCGATAACCTCACAGGAAGATGAACCATCTGGTTGTTGTTAGTCGTCGCAGTTACCGCGACCTTTCCTGATTCCGCTGAGCACACTGATGAATTACAAGCATTGGCCACGAGAGTGGATTGGACCGCGGAAGTTGTTGAGGGTATCGACAAAGCTGTATGCAACACTGAAGGACTGGAGACTGAAGATTTTGGACCCATTGTTGACACTGATATGGCTGGACTCACAGTTTGCGCTGGGAGAGGGACAACTGAGGACGGGACATCGCTTCCGTTCACACAAAATGCAGGCTTTTTTACAGGAGGCGCCTCATCCATGGATGAATTAGTTCCATCAGAACTGGAAGTGGTAGGTGCAGGTCTCTTAAGACCCAACTGTTCCGGATTAACGACAATTAGGTCACTGAATTGACTAAATTTTTCTAGCAAATCACCACTACTACAGCCACCACCATTACTATTACTACCACCATTACTCCCCATTTCACAATTAGCAATGCTATTCCCATCACCATCAGCACCATAGCTTAAAGTCTCATTTTCAGAACTCATCACAACCTCTTGGTTCAGCTCATTATTACTAGGCTTCACCTCTTCTGGTACCACCTGTGGCTGCTGAGCTTTCATGGTGCCTCCACCACTTAACAAAACCGTTCCTGACGGAATAGAACCTTCGGTGCTGTTCGAGGTTTGTACTTGCCCTGACGAAACCACCTACACAAACATTTATTTGTGACTTTAATGTCGCCCAACAAATTGCTTTCGTTACAAACACATAAAAAGAGAAAAGATAAGGCACAACCCGAACAAAAAACGTAACTAGTGTACTAAACAAACAATCCCAGTCATGTTAAACAGATTTAGATCAGAAAAGAAAATGAAAAAAAACAATTGACCATAAAGCACATAAAAGAAAAAACAATTGACCCTTAAACAAAAACAGAAACTTCAAATAAAAAATAAAAGAAATGAGGAATCGACAGAAAGTAACTTAAGCGCAAGCCTAGAACTTAAAAATCACGTCGTAAAAACTAAACTCTCTATGAAATCAATTAAACTAAAACGGATGAATATAACTACAGAAGTATGCAGCGCAGATGCAATGATGTCAGTTAAGTTAAGATGCATATGAAAAAACCACATGCAGTTATTAATCTTCGAACACATCAAACAAATCCAAACACTTACATCCGGGGTTGAGGCGTAAAAAGTCATTTGTTGAGGCTCTTGGGAATCTCCTCCACCCAACGTATTGTTTAATAGCGATGCTTCGGAAACTGAATTGCTGTCCTCTTTCAAATTGTCAATTATTTCCAAGCCTTTGTCACTTATTCGTAATTCTCTTCCAATAAGGCCATTAACAGGGTCCCTTGGTAAAACTTTCCGTTCTAGTAAATCAACCAACATCCCCTTATTGAGGGAATTCAAATTATGCCGAGATTCTTCAAGTGAATCTGTTCCTACTTCCATGGGCTGCTCTTTTGATGAGTCCTCAGCCTAAAACAAATACAAAAATAAAAAGTAATATCACGATTTTTTTTAACTATGTCGATTCTGCAAATTTTTCAATTATTAACTTACACTTGTTCCATTACACAACACCCCTTGGAAAGTAAGAGTGTTGGGATCGGTTTTAATTTCGGATTCTTCAATACTATTAAGAGAAGATGATGCAGACGATTCCTCACCCTTTTCAGAACCAGGGTCAACAGACCCGTTCATCTTACCCTTCATCGCTTTCTTTTTACCTTTCCGAACTGAATTCTCACGAGTTTCTGAATTATTCTTTGATTTCTGTTGTTGCTGTAGCTTCTTCTGTTGTCGTTGTGCCACCTATTAAAATCAGTTATAATAGCATTAGTGTTAGATTTTATAAGTAGTTAAGTTTTGAATACTCCATATGAAAAACCAAACTGCACTAAATCGTACTCAATACTTGCAATCATGCAAAGCCAACGGGTTAAAGTACACACAACACCTCCAAAAATCAATGCGTGTTAATCTGATTAAAGTAAAAACTCCTCTCTTGTTATCAGTAAAACTTTTCATGAAGTCAACAATTTTTCATTAGTTGAAAGTTGAAGAAGTAAGAATAATAGTTAGGAATTTCGATATCAAATCATTCCAAGCTCCACTCGTTAGTTTATTACCACTCAGCTAAGTTTACCTTGGAAGCCAATAAACTTCGAATAGCTGATGACGAGGGACTCAAACCTTTAGTGGTAACTTGTTGCTTCCCTACCATGCGATGAACTTCTGGACTTCCTTTATGGCTTTTCTTTTTACTAGGAGACTGCCTTAAAGCATTTTTCTTATCCTTCACTTTACCAGCCCTACCTCTTTTAACCTATTTTTTTTTAGTAATAATCGTGATAATTATTATACAACCAGACCAAAAGGCCTGACGTATAAGGCTATTCGAAGCCCCGAAGCATAGGGATAACACAATTAAAAAATTATAGAAAGAGGTTGGAAAAATAGAAGACAAAAAATTTACCCTAGGTGGACTCTTCGGAGTTGGAGGTCGGGACAGAGTGGCTTTCAAGATTGGTGAGAGAGGTGAGGGAATGTGGAGAGATGTTGGTGACTGAACAGGCGTAGTTGGCCTACCCACTGCTATAAATTCAAAACAAATTTCATGCTCATTTGATCGATCAATTTCAACAATGTGGGACATTTATTTATATCTGTGTATTTTACCTGGAACAGAAGACGTGGACGCATTTGCCTGGTTATTTGAAGCTGTGATGCCATTACTCGCAAGTGTTACAGGAGGGAAATTTTGACCATCAATGTTATTAGCAACTACACTGTTTGAGGAGTTGACCAGATTAGTGTTTGTTGTGCTCACAGGAACCGTGATACGGGGTAGCCCTACTTCAACTGGATTAGGACCTGGTGGGTGTAAACTTATCTTTGGTTTGATTCCTTCAATAAAGGCAAGCGGGGAACCACCACCCCCCATGTTCTTCATCACAGGTCCCACACTAGCACCGTAAACACTCCTAAAATTTTTTAAGTAAATTAGATTCCACTCTTGCATAATTTTCTACGAAAAAGGAAAAACATGATCATATCGTATCGTAATACTTACTTAACACACTGCATAAACTTATCCATAGGTAATACTGCACCATCGTCGCTCCTTGCGGAACAATACATTGAATAAAAGTTCTTCTGTTCAATGGAACTTCCACCTCCGACTTCGAAGGCGCCCTTCAGCCATGCCAGTAGCCAGTTTTCTTCCCCTGCTACTCCAATAGGAGTGAAAGATGGTGTATATACTTGCTGTGTTAGACTTTGGCTTGAAACTTGAGCCAAACCACCAATGACGGGTGTAGCACCAACTCCCACTATTGAAGATCGTGGAGCCGTCACGTTAGTGACATGATTAATGTTATTAACATGGGGACTGGATGGGCCACTGATTTGGGACATAACGATCTTGGAGTTGTTATTTAAGTGTCCAATCATTGATGAACCACTAGAGACGACAGTTACAGAGTTGGTATTTAAATGGTTAACCAATATAGGAAGACCACTGCCGGTTACAGGCATAGTTTGGACTTGAGAAACGGGTGTTATAACTGGAAGGGGAGACAATGACCGATTTAATAACGGTAAAGACGGAGACACGGAGTTGGCTGGGCGGGATACTTGTACTACTTGAATTGATTGCAGTGGAGTTGCCGAAATTGTTGTACCGCAATTCGGTGCTACGGTTGGACGAAGAACCGTCCGCAATTGTTGTTGCTGAAGTGGTGTATTTGTATTCATGAAATTACCACCTCCAATTCCGGATGTACTTTGGTTTGAACTAATGGGCTGTTGTGACATAGGTGTGCCTTGTGCTCCACCGGTTTGTTGTGCTGGAGGAACGACTGTGTGCCCTGTTACAGTTCTTAAACCAATCAGGGGAATAGTGTTAGCCAAAGTTGGAGAAGCTGCCGGGGGTGGCTGCAAAATATTTTGCTGTCCAGATGCAACCGGAGCTGGAGATATTTGTGGAGGTCCAACAGTTGTAGTACCAGTTGACTGTTGTTGACCAGTTGTGGTTGGACTTTGAGAGGACTGAGAGCCTCCTGTAACCGTTTCCACCACTCGCATTAAAATGCATCCTTTAGGTCCATAGCTCTGTGCCTGTGAAAGAAAATTCACAACTAATTAATAAACAATGGCAGTATGCAAATAAAATAAACATCATATACGTATAACCCTCCTCATATACTTCGACAAGACAATATCATATATTGCAATAACAATTTAATGAATAGAGTTGGCCACCAGACACTTACTTCTACAGTGACTAGAGAGACTAATGTAGCAACAGATCCTTTGACACGCACCAACTCATTGCAAACTGCCTCTCCAAGTCCGGTCATGGACAAAATACACTCCAACGTGTAAATAAGCAGCATTATATCACAAACGGTAAGAAGTTCACACATTCTTTCGTACACTTTTTTTTCTAAGTATCGAACGATTATTGTTTCATTTCGTCCAGTTTTAGTTAGATCACGCAGCACTTCCAGAGAACGAAGAACTTTAAACCGATCTGGAGAAAATAGTCCTGAAGAAACTAATGTCAGTAGCATGGAGGATATAGGGTCTTTAAGAGGATCCTGCAGTTTAATATGCCCTGCGATGTTTCCCAAAAGGTCGTAAGACATCTGCGGTAAGTTTCCCCACGAGCAGTTGGCAGTTATTAATAGATACCTGTGATGCACAAAAAAATCAGTGAAAAATCTGAATTTTATCTCTTTACTAAAAACAAGTACGTAAGTTTAAATTATTAAACGTAATCTCACCTTAAGAGAGTAGAGTTTGAAGCCATAATACCAGCATTATCTTCTTCGAAGCTTAAATTCCTTAAAATATGGGCGATCTGCTGAATTCTTTGACCAACTTTATCTTCAGAACCGGCAGATCGAGACAGGCAGAACGGAATATCTACTTCCTCCAATTCATCTTCTTTGTCCATACTGTTTTGGTTTTCAGGATCATCAACATCACGGGAAACTATTGGAGAGACACCGAACTCTTTCTTCCGTCTTTGACAAGGACATGAAGTGCAACAAGATTCTGAGTCTGAAGGTGGTTCGACAGGGGACGGAAACAGTTCTTCTTTCAAGTTCTCAGGTACCTGCTGTATTATAGAATCGATTGATGGTTCATCCTTTATAGTAACTAAAAGTTTTAAATCATCTTCGGGTTTGATTCCATCATTCAAAGGTACACTATTACTGCATTCCGTTGAGATCTCTGAAGTCATGAGGACAGAATCAGGATCCTTGTCTATTAAAATCGAATCTGGAGAATCCGACACGTCTTTAATAAGTTCAGCAGATCCTGGTTCTTCAATCGGACTTGTTGACTCAGGAACGTTTTCTTCTAAATTTATTTTGCTGTCATCTATATCCATTGCTGTATTGCTATTACAATTTAATACATCACTGGGCATGTCATCGTCATTATCATCTTCCTCTTCCTCTTCAATCAAACCCAAACTTGTTTGAACTCTATCGACATAACATTCACACAAAAGGGGTCTAGTATCATTATGATCCACTATGTCATCCCAGAACTGGCTTAGATTCATGCCTCTTGCGTCAGTATAAATTCCTTCCATTAGTGTCCTTAAGCCACCTATACATAAACAAGCATTTGATGTTAGTAATTAGTAATTAGAATTACTATCTTGGAATAAGTTAATTTAATTCAAAATGATATTTACAACTTACAATGATTAAAAATTCCAGAGTGAGCAAGAAGCATGTTGAGAATCGCCGGGCATTTGGAAAACTTAAGAACATGCTTCGTTTCATTAGAGAGCAAGGTGCAAACGCTTATGGCTAAATCTTGGTCGTTGGGTAGTGGACTCTGGAGGGATAATAGAAGTCTATCATAGTCCGTACATCCTACTAGTTGTGTAGAAAGGCCAAGTTGCTCCCGCATGGATTCTGGAATGATTTGTAAATACAAGATCCATTAGAAAATTATAAAATATGCCTGCTCCGAAATCAGAGAGAAATCTTTAAAGCTGTGGTTGACAATGTTAAAATTTGAAGACACAATGCGTTATATTTCTTTACCAGATAACGGGACAGGGAGTTGTTGCTGCTGTTGAGACGGTTGCTGATTCGCAGTTCCAGGGGTGTTTACATTGGAGCGTGATGAAAGTTTGGTAGTGTGCCGACGCCGATATCGATTGTCATCAAAGTCATCCTCGAACCCTTCCTTATTCTCAACATCTTCTCCAAGAAAATAAATTCTTTCGTAAGTTTCCAAGTACCTAGAAGTAAAACCAAAGTGGTGTAAAATTTAAACGAAATGTCATCAGTATTAAGCTCGCATTCAATCACACGCTAGGTTTCCTATCACAACAATCCCAACAGAATGTTAAGGCAAATTATTTTGAGTTAGCTCATCAGAAGTATCATCTTTGGAGTCAGAGGGTACAAACAAAAGCATCCTAAAGTGCACTCAAGACCATTTATCTTAATCGTAGTAAATGGGGCTTAGAATTTACAACTAACCACCATCGACGTTACCCACAAAGCAAACAAAATCCAACCTACTACTACTACTACTACTACTATTACAATGGAACCACTGCTGCCAAAGACCATGGCAAAACGCAAGGCCGTTCAAAGATTCCACAAGTGAGAATGCATTCATTCATAGTACAACTTTCACTCTTGTGTATACGTCCGCCCGTACAGCACATACCTCACACCCCACGAAAACAACACAGTTCAATCTCGCCGGTTCAACTATACAGCCCTCATCTTTAGCAGTAGCATAGCATGAACTTAACATTGTAGCCCAGTTTTGAAGAACTTGCCCTGTAAACATGTACTCCAATGTAGTCATTCGTAGTAGTAGTTGCAGTGCAGTACTTAGGTTAGAGCAGTCTCTGCGTAACGCTACGCAACGGTACACAGTGCATCCTAGCCAGAACACAAGAAGGGTTAAACGTAACCTTCCCCAACATTTAGCATAACCTAAACCATCCCATGAGCCAGCAAACTTTCCACTGAGATACCTACCATACCAGAGTAAATTTGCTACTGAATCTTCTCGTCCTTCTTACTTTCTTCGTATGTTTTTATTGAAAGGCTAGATAAAAAAATTGTCCCACTGAGACGGGGGTCCAGTCGAGGCTCACTTCCACTCTAGACTGGCATACAAAGACGAAGCCAGTGTCACATGCTCATGAATGTATCATTATGCGAAGAGAAAGTCCTACACAGTTTCTGTTTTTTGCTTTCTCCGTATAACTGCTTTCATACACAGGAGAAAGCCCCCGTTGCGTATAATCTTAACGTATAGAGACTTAGCTCAGAAAATTAAACGGGACTCATACAACGAAGGAAATTATTATGAATAAAGAAAGCCATTTATTTTTATTTTTAATGAAAATATGCGCAGTTCTTTCCATTATAATGATGCCTCTAGAAAAACCATTTTTCATTGAAGGTTTAATTCCTAAACCCCCAGACAAGTTAAATACGACCGCAAGTAAGAGGTATGGCCATGACCTGGTTAAGTCCCTTCCTCAAATCTTAAGTACGCATCAAGTAGGAAGTTTTTTGTCTTTTGCGTTGAAATTCGTATGCGCTTCTTCGAGAAAAGGAAATAAGGCCTAGCTACTAGTCGTGAAAAAGAGTGACCTAAAAGTCAAAGTCAAAGTCAACCCTAGGAATACTTACGTAAGCTGTGTAACTTGTAACACTTGTACGTACAATAATATCATCACTATCACCATCATTTCATGAAGCATTGCTCCGTATGGCGAATTCTTTTATTGCAAGTCGATGAAGAGGTTCTCGTTTTGGTTTTGGTCGGAGAGGGAAACTCGACACCTCCTAACCTAACTCAACGTACTTTTTCTGTCTGCTTGTCTCGATCAATATAAAACACCACGCTCTTCTTGGTGTAATTCGCAATCGCAAAAAACATTTTGGCAATGAAGGAGCAGCAAAGTATAATGAAATAAGGCTCTTCGGCTGTTTTGCTCTTATAGCATGGTAGTTATGATAAAACTAAGAATGTGGAAGAAGCTTTTCTAAGATTTTGTGAACTCTTTCTCTCGTTTGTCATACAATCCCAGAATTGTCCAGGTTACTTTTATACCACTGGATCAAGAAGAGTATGCATTTTTATATCAGATATTTATCCCTGTGCTATAAACTTTCATACTTTGATAATTATCTTTACATATACATGCCTGCACTTGCACTAAATACTATAAAATGACGAAAATGAAATGCAGGTGACATTGTTTTGTTTAGAAAGAATGTGAAAATGTGAATACCAAGAAGACGACATTTATGGAAGCAGCAGCGTGGTTAATGCATGCCTTCAAAATATTATTTTCTTATCGTAAAATGCCTAAAGAAACAAATAACCTTCTAAAACTTTTGATCATGTTTGTCTAATCTAAAGCAAAAGCACTATTTCTCCATCACCTAATTAACAAGGCTGCAGACAAATTTAATTCTACTACCCTTATTTATACCTCGTCTACTACATCTTCGAAAGACGGAAATGGGAATACGAATGAAAAAGATAAAATTCAATGTCACCTAAAATTGCTTCAGCATTTAAGTGTATATGTGCATTCTTAATTTGTGCTCTGCGTTAGTTGACTAGCTCATCAAACTGCTTGTACACAATCCTAAGCATTTTATAAGTTTTAGCTGACAACGCGATACTATCAATCTTCAGAGATTGTTCTCTCATCAATACCCACTCAAAATGTGAGTATCTAATTGCAAACTTGCTTAAGAAATAATTGGTAAACATATCTGCCACTTTGGGAAACAAAGAAGAGTTGCCGCGATGATAGGACGGCAAAAAGAGAAGAAAGGTTTTGTACTACTTAAATGCTCTGTACCTACTTCATTAAAATGCTTGGTAGTTTGCAGACTTAGTTATTGCATTAGAAGTGCATACTCAGCAGTCAGAATTAGACAGATCAGTTTTCTATGGATATTTTTTTAAGAGCAGACATTTCTAAGACTACTACACGGATACAATGGAAATAGTACTTAGTACATACACAATGGATCATATTCAGAGGTAATAATATGAATTTTCAGAAAAAAACCATTTGGATGGACGCATGGTAGCATAATAGTATGACTAAAAAGCTAAAGTAAAACCAAAAGTAAGTAGTACCAGACAGAGGAATACTACATGCTACCCAGCAGTAGTAGAAGTAGAGATCATGCCCACAGACAGAAGGACAAGTTATTATCACTCGAGTTAAAACTCAGATACTGTATTAATGTTAATTGTAATCTCTAGTGATCCCATGTAACCACACAATGCAATAATGCCTAAATTCAACTACATCGTGTATTTGCCATACTATGCAAATCCAGTTTTTTAGCATTTTTCCTACCTACTTTTAGCAGCACTCCCACCAACCTAACTTAATTTTGCAAGTACATACATATCTGCACATCTTTTACTGGTTAACCCTTCCTTTTCCTTTGTGTCTCACTAAACGAACTTGCAAAATTCCCTTCCCTCGTTTTCTAGTTTTCTTGCTTTCATGAATGAAATGCCTCTACTCTACTGATTAAGTCGGATGTGCACTTTCCGTCAGTTATAAATAATAATGTTATACGCTCGGGTATTTCGACGCTTAAACTCGAAAAAGTTTTGATGAAATATAACTTACACTTACAGCAATCAATATGCATGGGGTTTTACTTCACAATGATTTTTGATTTGGGTGCATAATGTATGTGTACAGGAATAGTAAGAACTGTGAAATAACATCAATATCAATATGATGTTCATCTTATAACACCACGGCGTGCATTACGTGAAATGGTACATAAATACTTACATAAAAATATAAAATTATTCAATTTATGCTTTCCAAGAGCTGCAACGCTGCAAGTTTTATTTCAATTTTTATATCGGCTGCCATTTCTGAATAAAGCAAATGTTTGTATAGCTCTAGCTCGTCTAGTCTTCCTTCAATATTTATTAGTTTGGGTTGGCTATTAAAGCTTAGGAAGCCATTTCATAATTCTCATGCTCATTTATCACGTTTATTTTATTAGTCTTTTCGTATGAAGTTGCCCCTCCTTTTACCAGAGTTAAAAAAACTATAAAGTTTAGAAACATAAAACATTACATTACGAAGTAGCAATCTTAAAATCGATGAAAATTAGCTTTTGTTGACTCACACTTATTGCTTTTCTTGTACTTTCAATAATAGCCGTTTTCAAGGAAGTCACGTATTTCAAAACTAATCATTCATTATTACTTTACCTAACCTAACCTTTATAATTACTATTATTATTGATTGCATAAATCAGTTCGCCAACTTATTTTTCAAATGATCTTAACTTCTTAACTCAATACCATTATTTTGACTCATACCAAGATTCTTTAATTTCGTTTGGATTTCATTGGTACTAAAATAACAGCTCCAGCCAGATGCATTTTTGCTAAAATTTGGATTTTACTCAACTACATCTAAACTTAGTCAGTGTTTCCATCCAAACCAGAAACTTATCCACCCGGCACTCAGGAGGACCTCGACCACCAGTGTGTAGACCAAAACATTTACTAAAAAAGAAGAGTAGTAGTAGTGCTATTCTGGTAAAAAGAGGAACATCCAAGGCAGTGATACCAATAACACAGCCAATTCTTCCACCCATATACCGCGAGCCCAAAGAACTGAAAGCTCTCAGAAAATTGCGAATGGGTGAATTTTTGTCATAGTCAGCTCAAGAGAAACAGCAACCGGCAACTAAGGTATTAGCAACAAATGCTCTTCTTCTTCTGAGAAGCCTAGATCATATGGCCTAAGAGCTCATGTCATAACCTACCAGCCTACACTGACATTGGCATGCAGTTTCGCACTAAAAACACGCACTCTCGGATAAATACACACTGACTTATACGCTGATAACTCCTTCCTTGAGTTCTCTTTGGGACAAGGTTACTACAGTGTAGAGTAGGTTCTGTTGGTGAGTAAAACACCTTCAATCTTTCCTAAGGTTCAGTAGCCTTTTCCTAAACATCCGTATGGAATTCATTGATTTTTGCAGGTTGTCAAAATGAGGGTTTTCCTTAGAAAAACTGCTCAGGGTTGAGGGGAACTTTTTCTTTGATGCTCGTTGCCGAGTAGACCACGCTTTCCAAGATTTGATGTTTTATTTTTATGCACAAGTTATCATTAAAGAACAAGTGAAGTCTAATTCTGAACGGGGTTCTCATCTCAATGAAGTTTGATAACTTTGCTAATGAGTGTGTGTTTCAGTGTTTCAATCATTCAATCTGTGAATGGAGGAAAAATACATAGGCATCATGCCCCTCTCTACTCTTCGCATGTGTCATGAGTTTATACACAAAGAATATATACTTAATATGAATTTGATGTATAAAAGTATCTAACTAACTGCACAACGAAACATTTATTCAACTAATGTAAACTTGCATTTTTATTCCTTTGGTCCTTGATATGATAAGTTTAAAGCATCCAATCCAATCCACTAGGTTAATCTTAACGAAGTAATTTGATTTTTATTAATCACAACGCGCTAAATATTATCAAAACTCTGTCAAAACTGTTTAAATTATGTCTACCTGTGTCCGTATACATTTATAAGGTTTGGGTTTGTTCACCCTGCCCTTCAGTATCAAATTATATCTCATCAAGATAATGATAAAACCCTTTTGACATGATGATTCCCAGCAACCTTAATGATGCGGAGACATTAGCCCTTCTATATGCTTAAATGCTTAATATACAATTTATTTGTTAATTAATTCATCGATCTAATAATATCAATCCTTCAACCTGACCTCAACCCCAGGACCAGGATGTTATAGTTTTAAAAGGTAAACATGTATGAATAAATTCAACCAGCAAAAAAATTATTGGTTTCACTTATTGATTTGATAATTCACACAATCCAGAGAAACTCGGCATGTAAATTTGAAGAGTCCTACATTGAATTATGCATGCGCATATAAATGAGCTTTACTTGTGCATATCTATTGGCAAGATCTTCCATTCCAAGAAAAGGCGATGGAATAATATGAGTAAAACAAAGATGTTTTGAAAAGCTTAAACTTTTCTGTAGGGTTATCAGGTCATTGGTTATTTTTCTATCAAACCGCCGTCCCCTTTTGTTTTACACCGATACATTGTTTTGTAAATGCCAGTAGTTAGTTATCAAAATTTGGAATCAACTGGCAAGCTTTGTCGTCTGTCATTTTTGAAGTTTCGGTACTGTTCGATGTCGATTTGACGTTTGATTAGCTTCTAATAAAGTTATTTCGAAACTATAGTTCGACTGAACTAAGGTTGTAGTAGGCTAACGACAGGCAAATATAGAAAATGCATATTATTTGGAAATAAATAATTTTAATTTATCGATGTGGAGCACCAAGCTGGCAAACTATAGTCAAAGCTATAAGCACTACGAAATAGTACATTAACTTGTCAACTATACTCAATTCTACCTTTAAATTTTCAATAAATGGCCTAAGCTTCAAGAGTGGACTGAATACTACGATATAATAATACCTAATACCATCACTAACTAGGGATTGAATTTCAGTTCTGAATTATTGATAGAGCACATGAAGTAGCCAGTTATTAGTTATTCTATACTAAAGAAAACAAAGTTGGAACACTTGGTAGTGGTCTAGAGGAATAATTTGTGATTGCGATTCTCGAAGAGCTTCTACTACATAAGCATTAGCATGGTTATATATGATGCGAACTTAGGATTAGATTATTAGATTTATAGTTTTGACTTTAAAATATAAAATTTAAAAGTACAACTTACTTGAGATAAATTTGTTTGATGACAAGACCACCATTGATACCTCTTGGAAGATGAAAATGCTCCAGAAGGTCATCCCATTCGTTTCTCGCGTTCACCTGGAGTTAATAATTAACAAACATTGAAACACTGGCGAAGTAAAATAACTCAATCAAATATTAGCCACTTTGCATCGATTCTAAACCTTGAATTTATTTTTAATAATTTTAAATGATTCTGATGAAGACTCGACTTCAGTCAATTTACAAGGAAAAAACAATATTAGAATATTTTTGACATTTTGTAAAGTTTTTGTCGTTTGATGGAAAGATGGAATAAAGTTAGAATTTATAGTGTTGTTATTGGATTAAATTGGAATCTCATTTTTAAAAGTCTATTCACTATTTAAGATAACCCCACGGCCCACAGGAGTAGAAAAAACAAGTAGTAGGACTGAATTAAACGGAAGAAGAAAATTATTCAGTAAGTATAAGACTAATTTTAAGCTAAATCGTTCAACGAAGGGAAATTAGGTCTATCCTGCGGTTATGGTTTTTGATAAAAGTAGGACGTAAAGAATTACCTTCTCCCATCCACCATGGGAAGTAACGATTTGATATAGAAGGTCCAAATCCAATTCCTTGCCATTTATCATTGGCAAGTTCTTCAGTCCCATCCTGGAAAATATACAAAAGGTCAAACTTAATTTTAGATTTCAATATGGGATAGAATCACGATTTAAACAATAATGAATTCTTAGAACTCAAATTATTTATATAAAAGAAACATTTAACCATAAATAAAACAAACCGTCACTTCTAACAAAAAAGCATAATTTTCTATTCGATAATTATCTATGGACTTCGGAAAACATTTCCTATCACTTCGCGGAGAGGACTTAACTTAAATTTTCAAAGTAAATAAAACTGCAATGTTATGGTTTAAAATTCAATTTACATTTATTCCTACTTCTTATTATGTACCTCTTCAACCGTTTACTTTTCAACGGAAATCGATCAGTTGAAAACGTTCGGGAAAGAGCCATTTCGGAAAGTTTGTTTAATGTTCCTTATTATCCTAATGAGTACTCTTTGCCTCTGTCTGGCCTTCACATTTTATAGAAAAAAACAATTAAGTATTATAGTTCAACTTGTTTAGCAACATGATGCACGATGCACAACACTTCTTTCAACCTTTGATGTTTCAGAAATGACTAAAAATTGCCGAAAAATTCCAGACTTTTTTGGAATAGTATTCTTTGGTTGGGAATTACATAATATGCATATGCTTGTAGCAGCCTCCTTGCTATCTCATAATAACATGTTTTCAATTTTACATCTTATTTTGGACCAGTTACCTGAATACATCTCTAGCACTACTACTACATGTTACCTTTCCGAGAGGTTAATTTTTTTTCCATGTCACTAAATACTCCTGTGACCAATACAATACAGAATGAATGTATGAATTTAAAAATAAGAAAACAATATTATAGTATATTGCACATATTCTTTACTTCACTAGCTAAGGGCCTAACGGTAACCGTACCGTGCCAACTGGTTTATAATAATAATATAGGTATATTGTTGGACAGAAGAGTAGTACCTCCTGATAGGGTCACTTTTGAAGGGATAATTCCACTATCTACTCAGGTAGAGTGTGTGATCCATGCCAGTAGGTAAAAGTGTGGCATTGCATATTGTGTAGCCTGTATGACATTTGTACTTTAAGTACAGTAAGTTGCTGCTAGCTTAGCATTATTAGCTAGGTTATTAAAATAAGCTTTTCATATTAGGATAAAATTTTTTTTGTGTATCTATTTGTATGATCCTATGGATTTCCATCTACATGAATATATGCATGTACCGGACTACTCTAGTTTTTTAAGGGGTTTCCCTTCACAGCCGGTTTGGAAGTGGTGGTGGTGGACTGCAACTGGAGTAAAGTACCAACACCAGATACTATCATCCCGGCTTTTCATTCCAACTACTGTTTGTTAATGTTATTATAGGACTTGACTTATATAAGCCCTTAAGGGCGCCGGCGGGAAATGGGTTGCCGCAGATAAGAAATATCAAACCTAAACTCCCACTTCCTTCGGCCTCTTTCCTTCCTTTATATATTCTGTATTCTATCAATCAAATATTACATAATATATTGTATGATGTGATGTGCCGTTGTTTTATGTAATTATCAGGCTAACAAACTTAAAAAGCGGAAGATAAATGTTCCCTCACATAATTTCATCCGAGACCAATTCCATATTAGATTATGCTGCTTCTTACATTTCGTATTTAACAAATCAATGATCCTTCCTCTTATGTTTAGGTTATCTCTAATTTAGTTACTTCCTATCCTTGAAAAATATTGTACATTTAAATCGTAATCGTGGAAGCGGGTCTTTTAGCAATATATACTCATATTATAAGATAATTCCTTTATTTAATACTACTTGCAACTGCTTGACTAGATCTTCTCCAGCAAACAAACAAACCCAACCCGGCGGCGACCCAGTTAATACTGCAAAGTCGTATTTGATCCCTTATTTGAATTCCGGACTTGTTTGTTATACACTACAATTTTAAATCAGCCAGACTATGAAACCGAATTAATAACTTGTAAGTCCTAAATAAAATGAAAGTCCACGTTCAATTGGCTTCAATATAATAAACATTCCTGACCTGACCAACTAATTTGGTACAATAGTATTATAATACATACACTTATCTTTAGTGTAAGTAATAATATAACTTATAATTAGTTCAGCCCGTTTGCTTACATAGAGCAATTGCCACTTTTAAGCTCTGTATTTAGTATTTACAAAGGCAGTCTGACCCTGAAGTGTAAGTTGTCGCCTTCTACAAGTTAGTCTTTGTCTAGCTAATACAATATTCATAATAATATGATGACAAAATAAATACTTATAATTAATTTAAAAACAAAATACCACCCACTTGAGATTTGGAATCGCTATTAATCGACATTTTGGATTTGAAGGTGTCATCCAATTAGCCATTTTGCTACTCATTTTGCACTTATGCACCTACAGTTGACCTCTGTGGCATGAATGAAGGGAAGGGTACTTTGGATTCCGATACTTCATCGGCTAATGCCTGGTGATGAGGGGTTTACGTTTACACTTTCCTTGCGTTTGTGCTTTATTTAAACCCACACGGTCAATCCATCACACCAACTCCTTCGAGTTCATTTTATCCAGCATATTTTTTAATAAATACAAACTGAATAATTAAATAATTTCGATTTCACTATATATAAATTGTGCGTTTTTCACTTTTAACCCTCTTATATCTTCTTAACGTCTACATTTTACACATAATTGTCTACCCTCTCTACTGTCTCTACTATAAAAGTGGGTGTGGATATATAGTGGTACAAAGACCACAAAGATCAAGTTGATTAAATCACACTTCTAACAACTTCTTTAATACATTATCCTTCCCCACACAAGTCAATTCATGTCACTGTCACCGAACTTGCATAAATGTGGTTATCCATTGGTAACAAGGATAGAGACTCATTACTTATCATGAAGTTTGAACGTTACACTTTGCTAAAGAACTACAAAGGGAATAAAATATATGTAACATTTTAATGAAAGTTTTGATATCCAAGAACTTCTTTGCTTGTCCAGATATTACATAATATAATATGAGGTGTGAAGTTAGGTGAAAGTACTCAAGTCAGTTAATTCCCTCTCTTTTAGGGAAAAGGTTATATTCCATTCCATGAGCAGTGTATCAAGTGTATCATATCGAGAGTAGTAAAGGCTCGAATCTACTTACTAAACAACACTAGATTCAACTTTACTTCAGATTCAGATACGACTTTGCCACAGTCACACTACCACCACTACAACCGTCCTTTCCTTACTCCTCATCATTTTCCACTCTAGAACAGAGAGATCTTATACCACTTTTTACTTTTCCGCTCATCTGTCCAACTTTAGAATAGAACTGAACATTTGTGAAAAGTCGCTCTCGCACACATACACACACCGAACCGACCTACACACTCGCCAACACAACTTTCTCTCAAATGTGTGTAAATAAAAAAACCTCTCACGCTTTTCATCCCCCGACCTCTAACCCTGAACTCATTACTCTTGTCACACACAAGAGGTCAACGATGAAGACGAGGGCAAGAGACAAGAACCAAGATGAACTTTAATAACACTAATTGTTTCAAGAGCACTTAATAACTGATGTCTGTGTCCCTCTCCGGTATAATAACTCTTAGTGCGGTTTGACATTATTCTAATCCATTTTATTGTGCGGTGATGTATCTAATGTAATAATATGATGTATGTATGAATAATGATGATGATGGTGATGAATGATGTACAACCCACAAGTAAAGGGATCAACAATACCTGTCTTTAAGAAGGGACTGAGGAGACATTTTAAAACGATCTTTTCCGACGTGTACGTCCTAGTTATTGAGTTAGCGTTGACACTGGACAATTAACAATTAGTAAAAAGTAATTGCACCCGATTCACAATTAATAGTGAGGTGCTCTCTCTCCCTCCCATTGACTAAAAGAAGGAATCACATTGAATTTATGAAGAGACGATAGAAAGAGTAAAGTTTTGTCGAGTTCTCAAAGTAACAGAGAGTCAGAGAGAAGATTCTTTTCTAACTTGCAAAGCAAATGCTTTTGAGAGCTAGTATTATTCGTCATGTAGAGTTTACCTACTGCCTCCTTGCTTTTCTATATGGTTTTTAGGAATTGTAGTGGAGCGTTACCATACCACTCTGGTTTCACTAACCTCTATCGTATGGTATCCTCTATGGGGAATCGTGTATGGCAGTGGCAGTGGGACTTACTACTACTATTATATACCCTTGGTAGTAGTGGTATGGTGCTGGATCTCGTTTATAATAGTGGTGTAAGTGGTGTTTCAACTCTTCTTAACAGGAGTGAACCGTGAACCTCAATAGTAGAGAAAAAGACGGAACCTCTCACACTCACTACTACTGCCTCTGGTCGGTCGGGTAACTAAGCTACATTGATTCCCTCAATATAATAATATCATCATCATCATCATGATACTTGTACTTGTGTGTGTGTGTGTCTGTATATCCGAGTGAGAACCGACTTTATTATTCAATTCACTCACTTTACCCTATAGAAAATCATATAATAATAAGCATTAGCTTGATGGAGATGAGTAGTTAGTAGTTGTTTAAGTATGCGAGAGTGAGTAGGACTATCTATCAGAGGAGTTTGTTCAGTCTTCAGTAACTTATTTCTCGTAAGTCCTCTACTAAAGGATGTGGAGGAGCGAGGAGCTAACTCTTTCAAAATCTTATGGGTATGATGATGATGATCAGTATGAAAGGGTATTATCATCATCATGCCTCTTCGATGGTGATGATGATGATGATGTATGTATGTGCAGTTCAAGAGTTGACTAGTTTCACGAGTTAGTGGAAGCAAGGAAAGCCATGAGTTTTAGCTTTATGTATTAGACAAGTTAAGGGTGTAAGTGTACAGGGTGTAAGGTAATAAGGGACGGAAAAGAAATCCAATTGTATGAATGTATCTATGTACAGGCTAAGGCTTGTACAAGAGTGCAGTGTGTGAGTGATGACGTTTGATTGTCTCCCTAGGTCGCCATACTACTCTCATTCAAATCTATAGAATAATAGTCCAATATACGAGTTAAGTTATATCATCATCCATACTCAACCTCTAGTCCCACAAATGTTAACTACATTATTCTCTGTTACTGACTACTTTATAGTAATACTAAGCCACTTTTTTTAGTGCAGAAGGGGATATCAGGATCACAGCTACTAGATCATTGTACATAGGGTGAGCCTATAAACTAAGCGTTGAAACCATTCATTCCACCCATTTGCTTTTGGTGGCGCTGTCAAACTCATCTTGGTTTTTGTGGGGGGTTGTCAACTCATCATGTGCCCTGATTCCCTTTACCACTTGACCGGAAGTAGATAGACTAAGGGTTTGAAAGAGGTTTTGGGCGCAGTGAGTAGGACCCTTCTGAACACGTTACGTGTTATTGGATTTTCATGATTTTGTCAAGGCATTTTTTAGATGACTTTAAGGACCAAGAGGGATCTGCAGTATGAATTATAGGCTAACTCTAACAGACAGGTGGTTCGTAATCGAAGCCTGTAAAAGTCACACCGGAAGTTAAGAAAACCAAATTATGCCACGGAGTTAGTGAAGGCACCCCAGTTAAGAGTGGTAGTAGTGCTGGGCAGTCCTGTATAATGTATGATTCAGAGGGAATTAACTCGGCTTTTTTACCTTTACCGAATATACAAAACTCTTACTTCTCTGCCATCTTGGGGTTGAACTAATGGAGGTTGAATGAGTATGAAATGTAATAAATGGTATGTGAAATGTGAATATGAGGCATTATGCAATTTACTAGTCAGCCTGAATAAAAGTCTTTTGTTAAAAACGATTAACTTTATGAGATTTAGACTCTAGACCATAGCTTTGTTTTATTAAGCTTTAATAGTGTTCAATGGATTAATTCGGTTATTATGAGATAGTTTTAACAGGCTATCCATGGAGTTATTTCATTAATATGATATGATTGCTGGCTGGGGGAAGTTGCTTTATATTCTAATAGTATAATAATAATAACTAGTATTTTAAGCTAGCTACGCTACGCTGGCTTCTCCAAAAATGCTCTATTGTGGTCGCGGGTATGCCAAACCTGACTTCTAAAAAGGTCACAGGTCAAAACGTTTGATACCAAATGGATTTGTCTTGTTAAGACA
>JAQGBU010000494.1:0-26259 GCA_034698605.1 Isotoma decorata
TATTCTAAATTATACCTCTGTGGAAGGATAAAGTTCTATCCCTGTATAGAGGGATAAAGCTGAATGTTCCCGAACTGAACTATGTGTAGTCACAGCTCTGCTAACTGTAAAAAATCAAAATCCTCAATGTCGTACTTTTATACTCTAATTTCCTAAATCTTCGAATATTGATTAAAATGCCTAATAAAACGCCTCTCCCTGTCTCAGGATATGAAGAATAAACACCGACCACGCGGTGGACATAGACGAGTCAGCTGAGATAAATGTAAGTTTCCATCCCATAAAAACACTGTAACAAGCCATTTCGTTTATCCATCTTACAATTAGTATTGCATCAGACAGATTCAACAGCTGATATAAATTCGCTTGGCTACACCTGCATATATAGTACATAAGTTTACTTTAGATTTTTAGTAGTTCAGTCGTAGTTGTAATTGTTTTACTATGCTGTTATACTTTGATAAGTGGTAGTTGTGCAGACAAGCCAGACATGCATGTATCAGTAACAGGCGCCAACAACCATCGCCTCATCCCCTCTGGAGTGAACCAATGAGTCCACACTGCCACAGAGAAATGGACAAGAGACATAGGATAAATAAAAACTTTATGAACTTGGACACGGGTAACAACGGGAAAAGAGTGAGCCAGCCCCCTTTGCCTTCGTCTTTCATCCATCCACACAAACACCAACCTATCTTGTCTGCCTAGCCCTGGATGCTTGTCTCGTCGCCAGTCTAGGTCTGCCTCCTGAACAATGCAATGTAAATAATTGGCGTCGTTCTCGTTGTTCGTAGGTCACCCTCACCAGCTAAAAGTCACACCACCAATCCAAGCTACTATACTCCCTCCACACTCGTATCCCTGTCTACCAGTGAGTTTATACACCAAGGCAGCCACTCAACTTGCACCTACAACCTATGACCTAGAATAATTAACTATCCCATATCCTTCATCCTTCTTCAGCCTCAGCTGTTCCCAGCCATCTTATGAAACATGAAACATACGCACTCACTGACTGCCCCTCACATAAATTTGTTAAATTCATGCAACATCAACAAATGATACTATACTAATGATGACAATTAAAATGCAAAGATTAACAAATGATCACAGAAAGTGTGATTTACTTCTATAAATGATAAATGTATTATTTACTTACAAAACCAGGATGATCAAATCAATGGTAAAACTCTCCTTTTCCCAGGCCAGCGGTGGTGGATGGATATTATAAATGATAGAATAATGTAAAGGGAGATAAAAGTAAAGTTAACTATCATGCAAATGATGACAACTGTTTTAAATAACTGAGACTTAAGTAAGGTTAAAATTGAGAAGCTAAAACTGAAAAATAAACTGATGAAAAAGCAGTTGTGGTTGTGTCTTTGATGCGAGCCAGCGAGAGTGCCTTCCTTTTCCTTCCTTCTCCGTTCAGTCTCCCTCTAACACTAAAATATACACTTGCAACAACCATTCAATAACTGTTGTTCATCTCATTCTCATCCAAACACTATCTCGTTCATAAGTTACGTGCAAATTGCAATATATTGTTAATTAACTGTATTTTGCAAACGAATCTTTTTCATCAAAACTTTTATGAAACCTGACAACCTGACCCTTTCTCTCCTTATAAGTGAGATGCCCATCCATCGTGCCTTACTAATTTCAAAAGACCTGCCCATCCTGTGTCATGAGATTAGGCACTTATTTTCATGCCTTTTTCATTAACCATTAGCCCCCTCAGCCTTTTACTTTGAACATTATTAGATAATTAAGATTAACAACAACTAGGTCTAGAGAAGGTAATTAGAACGAATTATAATGCCTAAGTTTAAATGGTCTAACGTTCTAATTAAAATCACAATTGAGTTTTCATTCATTTGTTCCCAGGTTGAAAAATATTGCACGATATTTATGAAAGTTGCCTTGTACGAGAGCTCATATGCTTTTGGTTTTTGTGATAGTGTGTGTGAAGAAGTGTCTAAATAAGAGAATGTTTTGTATGAGTTTTAACATAGCCGATAGGAGTATTGTACGGGAGCAGTGTGGATGGGAAGAGAGACATGAGTATGAGACATCAACATTATTAAATGCCACACCAACGTGTCAGTTTTTTCAGTATCAATGTATGTGTTTTACACCGTGGATAAAAAGAGTATGGAGAGAGGGGCTACTTACTAAGGTTTATGCTTACAATTTCCCTGTCACATGGCGACACCCAATCCAATAGGGTTTCTTACAATTATACAAACTTCGACCGCCACAAGTACTTTCAGGGGCTTTGGGAGAACTCATACGTGACATTATGCAAATTATTTCTATCCGATTTTTACTTATTCTAGCTTGCCTAGCATTTCAGATTTTATAGATGCAAAATTGCAATTGACTTGTGATTTTAGTAGTAAGGATGGATGGATGAAGGGATACAATTTGAAAGAGTGGCCCTTTAAAGATGAATTGGGTTGATATGCAATGCCATGCATGGCTACATGAGGCATGCATGCTTTTACTAGCTTTGTCTTTCCAGTATTTTCATAATAGAAATGTATGAAATTAATAATGAAAGTAGGTAAGAAAAGAATGAAAAAGAAATTACAAATTAAATAAGCCTAATACGCTTTAAAAGACAGGGTTAAAATTTGGATGAATTGGACTGACTATCACTATGAACAGTTGCAGATGCGTTCTTTGAATGTTGTATGCATATTAATTTTAAGGATAGTAAACTGAATTATTTTAATTACCTTGCCTTAGTCCAATATGGGATGTGGAACAATTATGTGGGTTTTTTTCTTCTTAATTAATTACTTCAAAACTTCAAATCGAAAAAGAATTGTATTGTATGATGAGGGAGCCGGGGACACTACTACTTTAAGAAATCAAATAAAAGGGAGGGGGTTCAGTCAGGTTTAACAGCAGCTAGAGTTCTTTCTCCTTCCTTGGACCCTTCGTACCACGTATTTATTGAACACCTCTTCCGAAGTCCAGTCCGTCTAGTCTTATCTTCCTCCAACTGATGAATGAACAAAGGATTTGATGATGAGTACAAAAAGGCTGCTGAGCTACCCGCCTTCCCCTATCTATGGGTGGTGGTTTAATTTTAATTCCCTCCCTGCCCTGGTTTAATTCTACTGAATCTAGCTCTAGCCTTTCCATTAAATATGTGACCACAGCTTAGAGATACCAGCCGCGTCTAATGTGTGTAAATGAGTGCCTCAAGTTCGACTTCTTTGTTTGGCTATGCTCCAAGCGTCCTTGTTTGGCCTCCACAAATGATTTTATTGTGGTGCATGCGTTTGTTTGTACACAATATAAACCGTATAATATAGAACATGTCCAGAGACCCGGATGAATTTCTTTTCTACGCAACTACGCAGTAAATATCTAAAAGTTCCTTTTCTACAAGATAAGCAAGTGACAAAAGAAGCATGGCATGTTGATGTGTATAGTAAAAGTTGTTTTGTAGAAAGCTTATCATGATACATGAGCCCAGCTATGATTTTAATGGTACTAAAAACTAAATACCTAGGATATTTTTGTCATAGATGTACGTAGGTGGGTTAGAGTGGAGCGTGACGGACTTTCAGTTTCGGGTATAATGGAATATTATTCGGGTATCAAATATTATCACGTACTTGTTTTGTATACAATTCAGATCGAAATGTGTTGAAATCTGTCAGTTGGTTAGATGGAAACTATTCTCATTCAATAAAATGATTTATGAATGATATCAATTTACAATGCCTAAAATCTAAAACATAAGACTTCGTTCCGTCTTGAATATATTTTCTTTTTAATTTAAATTTTAGCCAAGTTTACGTTTGATGAGTACATACTATATTTTCATAGCTGATTAATTACGACAGGATATCTAAACCATATTATACGTCAAATACACAAGAATAAACTGAGCTTTCAAATTCTCTTCCTTCGTTTTTATTCAAGGCTATTTGTGTGCATATACATAGGCAGTTTTTTATTTCAGGCTATGAGACAAACTGATTCTTGATTTTTATATTACTAATCTTAATGCCATTGTGCAAATGAAGTCTTCCAATTTAAGGTGGTTACTTTTTTATCCTGATAATCCTCTTCTATCCTACCGTTTCAACTTCAATATAAGCATTAAGCATGTTTCCATAAAACCTTCTATTTGGAATATTGGATAACATGATCAATGCCATCACCAGATACACATATGAATGAATGTTCTAATTTGATGTAATACTGAAATATTAACGCATGTCATACTAAACAGAGTGGGAAAATTAGGGAACTTTCTCTGATTTCCTTTAACACTATCATCTGGTTATGTTCAATTCAACTTAAAGGCATTTTAAAAGTCGCTAAAATAGAGTGAATTGCTTGAAATTAATATGTGCATTTGATACAAGGATTCTCCCATAATATTATTACATCCTGAAATCACTAAACCCCTAAATTCTAGTAGTAAATCTTCTGTAATGCTCGTTATGAATTATTTGGTATCTTCGTTAAGGATAAACCTACAATTGAATAAATTAGCATGGCGAATGTGGATTCATTCATGAGAAACTCAAATTAGACCCGTAAGTAAAGATCGATATACGATGCATGCTCTTATATGAACAACTTGAATAAACAAAGAACAAACAGGTCAACGTTGATAGATCATTGTTGGCTATTCTTTATAGAATACAAGAATCAAGGTGAAGAACAAGTACCTACTGTAAAATTGTAATATTTCAAGAAACAATAGGATTTGAAATCAAACTTAATTTCAAGAACTTTGAAATTTGAATGAGAATAAGAATAGAATACTTTTATATGCATTAATTGGTAGCTTCATTTTCATTTGTGGTTATTGCTCTATAACTATAGACTGGTTTTGATGCCAGATGCATGATACCTCGTCGGTTGTTTAACTGTAGTTAAAAGTTGGATAGTTTCTTTATCGGGCAAGCTGTGTAATAAGGGCGGCACACATCTCGAAGAATTCCATAGTGTGATGACTGCTTCCGGACTGGGAAAGTTGGGGGATCATTTCAGAACCTACGGAGATTATTGAGGTAAGATGTAGGTTTTTTAAGTTAAATGAAACAAAGTTAAATTTCCATTTAGTATATGTACTTATCCTTACTTGAATGAGGATTTTCTTTGTCTTGATCTTCACAGCTTAGACTTTTGAAGTCCAACAGATAGCTTTTGTAATCAACTTGATACAACTGTAAAGACATTTTGGCGTGCTTGGCACTAGAAGCGCTCTCTCGTCTAACTCGAACATGGTACGGATTGACTATTTTCCATTCCTAGCGGATATAAATGATATTTTTAGTAGAATATATATTGTAATTAGTTTAAAGACTTGTTTTACAAAGTGTCTAAACTCTCTGCAATATTTATTATTTATTCCTAGCACACGCAAACATATTATTTCAAAAGTGTACTATGATTTGTGATAGTAGCTTACAAAATCAAGTGACTTCATTGCACGGTAAACCTCATTCATGATATCATGAGGCTTGCTTTGAGACCTAATTCCCAGATGCCATTTTGCTCTTTTAACACCGCTACTCTTGTGCCTGTCCATGTTATTTCCAGTAGAAGAATTTCCAGCGGAAGACGTTATCACTCGCTCTCGAAGGGCTACAGGTATACAGATGCAGTTTAATTAGTGTTTCAAGGCATATTTAATACTCATCTAGAAAAAATATTTTGACTTACGAGCAATTCTTTCTGGATGAGGCCGAATAGGACTGTGCACTCCATCCGACGCAAAAGCAACGGGTGGAGGGCTACTAGCCACATAAAAATCTTTTATTTCAGCTTTGGCAGCTTCATCAGCAATTCTTCTATTATCAATTATTAAATGATAGGCAATTGCTAATTGATCATGAGGGTCTCCACTCATCAAGGCATTGTGCACTTCCGCTTCCTTCACTCCGAATTTCTAGAAATTACAATTTACAAGATAATATAATATTGGCTCTAAAGAGTATAAAAAATATACAAATTAATAAAGTATCTGCCGATATGTATTTCTTACCCTTACCTCACACACTTCATGCACAGCATCGGGATCGATTACGGAGGTATCCTGGTCAACAGGAGAAGGAAAGAGATAGGCAGGCAGATCTTTTTGAAACCATTCGTGTTTTCTGTATTTAATTTAATAAAGTCAGAAAAACCAGAAATTGGTTATGATTTCTCTTGAAATACCGTAAAACTCGAATTAGAAGCCCCACCTCTCCCTTTTACGCTTGTTTCCTTTTATTATCATTTTTACCTAGATTTTTAACTCCGGAAGTAATTTTTATTCTTTGTGAAGCAATGAAATTAATTTTTTGGATCAGGATAATGTAATGAGAGCTTAGCTTTTTAGCAAATTTGTAAAAAAAATTGGTTTGAATCATTAAATCCCCTCCAGAATAACCCCCCACCCCGAAATACAACCCCCCTATTTTGGACGATTGAAACATTAACTCCCCGGGGGTTCTAATTCGAGTTTTACGGTAGATATAGTCAGTAATCTTACTTGACGTCTTCGATAGTTGCACGTTTCATAGGGTCAACTTGTAGCATATGACACAGCAACCCAACAACACTTTTGTTCAGGTAATCCGGCAGAGGAAATACACCAGCTGTTCAAAATTACATTGAGCATCATCAATAAGCCGAACATGAGCTACTAAGTTACTACACAAAAATTGAAATACAACATATGATATAATACATTTAATTTTTCGAAAAAGCGCAGGTACATGTTCATCGTCAAATGGTAAAGTTCCACACAGTAAAGCGTACAGTATGACTCCACATGACCAGATGTCTACCTCAGGCCCAGCGTATAATTTCCCAGAGATGACCTCCGGGGCAGCATAATTTGGGGAACCACAGCTAGTACGAAGGAAGTCACCATCCATCATCATGTTGGACAGTCCTATTCATGTATGACAAGAAACAAAAATTATAACTCTTCTTGATACTAGACTTCATTTCACCATTCATTCCAAGGAAAAAAATAATGCGTACCAAAATCAGCTATTTTAACATGAAGATTGTGATCAAGCAACAAATTTTCTGGTTTCAGGTCTCTGTGAACAATCATATGTCGATGGCAGTAATCTACTCCAGATATAATTTGTTGGAAAAATCGCCGAGCCTCGTACTCCTTCAGCTGAAATAAAATTCGGTACTTAGAATAAGCTGCATACAAGTAATATGCAACTCATAAATATTTGTAAACTTTTAGTATCATCTCTAATTTCAACTAGTGGGAAATAAATATTTGTTTTCACTAATTCAATACTGGTATCACATTTCTGGCAAACACTATACTCTCTATAATCTACACTAATCACTAAATAGGAATTCGATTTGTATTAAGTTATCCTTTTTTTCTATTACCTATCCATTTTCTCGTTTTTATTACATCTTAGTAAATAGTAAGTCTGGTTGACATTCATAGAAACATTGAACTCAACCCTTATCTACTTGATTTACATGACTAACTTTAAATGCTTCTAATAGCAAGCTGTTTTGCTATACTTCTCTTTAGTACGTTGTTACTATTATTTCGTATTGTTTTTTGTTACCATGCTCATAATGCTTTATCAAGTATTTTATGACCTTTAGCATTCCATTCTGCCTTTGCTGGACGCATAGTTTTTTAAGTGAAATTTTTTTATGTAAACACTACAAAATGTTTGGTGTGTCTAATCGAAATAATTACGAATTGCAAATTGGTTTGTTTCTACTAAATACAAATACGATTTTTTACCTTTCCATGTTTTACGATATAATCGAATAGCTCTCCTCCTGACACATACTCCATAATCATGAATATATCTGAAGGAGTACTGATTACTTGATACCTGAAATTCAAAAGCACCTATTACATAACCATAGCCATCATTTGCTCTTTTGCATCAACAAAATGATTTATAAATCTGTAAGTCAAAGTTCCACTTTCGTGTTCCTATTTTCTCATATCCCCTTATCTAGTAAACGATCGTCCTACAGAAAATGTGTTCCTTCCCCTTATAGATTCAATTGAATTTTGAATGAGTACAACATTATAAAACTTTTTGCAAGATAAACACAGAATGATATCTATTGATCTATTTCAATTCAAACTTAAAAGTTTACATACTTACAGCTTTATAATATGCGGATGTCGAAAAAGTTTAAGATTCTGAATCTCCCTTCGAATTTTTCCAACAACATCAAGACTCATTATTTTATGACGATTCAAAATTTTGACAGCAACCTTGTGTCCAGTAAGCTGATGCTCTCCAACTATGAAAAAAATCATATTAGCTTATTAGGTCAAGGTTTACATTATCACAGACAAAGCATTCTCGAAATTGCAAATGCATGCACGTTTTACAATTATTTTTTTCTTTCATTGCAGACTTGTTATTATTTTACAGTAGTTCTAGTAACTCTACAGTTCTACAAGTCAACATCAAGAATGCCTTCCAAGGTCAAACAATTTATTAAGTTGGCCCAGGCCTTGCGTTCTTAACTTTTTTAAAAATATTTTTTCCTTCTGAACTTATTAATTGTTCCTTCGAATGAGATTTTTATCGTCTTCTCTTTAATGAGTGTACTACTATCTACAGTTCCTCTATACCGACCTCCTAATATTTCAGTGCATGAAGTCCATTACCCTGGAGTTATACACTGTTTTGTAGAATGACCACAGTAGTATATGATGTTGATAAAAATTGCTACTAAAAACGAACGCCACTAAAATTCTACATTTTGATTAATAATGATTATATGATCTATGTTGATCTTCTATGAAAACATGTACACGACCTGAGGCCTGAGAGTTTGCAAAAACGGCAAAAAAGAATTTGTTAGAAAACTTACTTTTCACCTTTCCAAATGTTCCAACCCCCAAAGTCTCTCCTAAGACATAGTGACCGATTTTGACAATAGGTTGCTGATTCATACTAGCCGGACTGGGACTTGGCCCACCGGAAGCACCTGTCATTGGACTGTTAATAGGATCACTGAAAGTCATCCCATTAGTATTAATAACCGACGTCTGACTCGTCGTCGCTGCCCCTCCAGAAACACTCCTCTGTCTTTGGCTAGGCCTATCAGCCATGATTAATTGCTTTAGAAATCTGCAAAAAAACAAGTCTGTATTAGTATTGTCAATACAATATTTTCCATAGAACCTTATGTCTGATCCATCCAATCTACAAGCCGAAATAAATTAATTTTCCTTCCATTTTAATTTGACTCCTTACTCTTAATTGTGCATGCTTTTCCCTTAAGAATCATTTAAATCTCAATTCAACTATACTAAAAAAAATACACGATACAAGTATTAAATAGAAAAAATTTATCCCTCTTTAATCTTTACTGATCCGAAAAAAAATATCCTGTCCTATTAATTTCTAAATCACCCTAACAGGATCAGTAAAAATTATATAACTGACACTACTGAATACACTACAGAAACAGATAAAAAATGCGGTGCTGTAAATACAAAATAGTTTCAGTTTTATGATAATGATGTTTGTACTGTACAGTCATAAAAGTGGCAGCACAATTTAATACTTTCAATTTTTAATTTGCAATAACAACAAACAAAATGCATGACATTGACAAAAAATATGTTAATGTCCCATCTCCAGTCTCACGTTTCAAATTTCAATGCACTTTCTTTGGTACAATCACCAATTAAATGCAATTGAGTCCACCCCACCCTGACTGTTAAAACTGTAATAATAATATACAGAACATTCAATACAATGTCATACTCGATAATAATATTAAATAACAGTCTCTCATTCAATGTCTTTCTCTTTGAACTGTAAATTCCTCCTACTTTGTACTTTAATGTACTTGCAAACAATGAATAAATTAGATATAATGATTATGAGACAGTGTTTTGAGAATGTGATTGAAAATTAATATGTCTATTATTAACAATAAAAATATTTATAGTTATTATTAATAGTCAATAGTATGCATGCGGCTATTTCGTCTTTAGTTCATTGTTCAAGATTAGTTATTGATATGAATCGATGACCAAGCCCCAAAATAGCACTTTAACTATAATTAAAAAATACTGTCACATTTATATATTACGTTAATTACGTATACTAACTATACATTGTACATACTACAATCTGCAACTAAAGATAAGGATTTGCTTATTTGCAATTAATTTTTTTATTAATTACAAATTAGTAATTAAATTAGCCTTTTGCCTTTAAGGTATAATGAAAAAGCTTATCACACGACACAGTCTAGAATCTCCTCAAACAGTGATTTCATTTCACATTTATAACCTACACTTATGACTTACAGTTTATGCGACAGGCTTAAGTTGCACAAACTTTTGCAATCGAGCACGTGCGTACCCCTTAAATTATTAGTATTAAAAAACTGGCTATCTGGTAGTCCTGATAGTAAATTTATTAATAAACAAATGTCAATTTGAATGAGTGATATTTCATATTTTCGATCTTTGTATACCTAACTCAATAGTCATTCTTTTGTCGTGGTTAGTTAATGACGTAGTTAAATGAATGGACCAACATACGAAACCGACCTCGTCACTCGTAGTCCTAAGTCGTAACACAATCAACAATTAACAATCCACAATCAAAGACCAAACGAGTTAATTATGAATGGAATTACTAAGATTAATTAATGAATGTTTCAATTAGCCAAGGGAATATTTAGAACAAGTCTCTTACTTTGTTTAGTTGAAGAAGTGACAATATACATCAATTAACAGTCAAAGGCTTTTATAACACAATATTATTTTGTTTATTTAGTGACGAAGGCTGCTACAAGTCTTAATTATTCCATACTCTTTGACTCCTTCCTTCCTTCCTCCTCCTCCTCTAGCTTATCAACAGTGATGATGATTATCTTTCAAACAGATTGTAGATTGTGGATTGAGATTTAATCAGATTAATTGAGATTATTAACTAGTATACATACAGCAGTCTCTCTATATAACTATTAAGGCTCAATATCTGCATCATATTATTCGCAATTAAACTATGAAAATAATAACAAGAAGGTACTGATATTTTATACAAAATACTGTACAACTTTACATATTTTATATTAACTTTCGTCGTCTTAAGGCTCTTAACTTTTATCAAATAGAAAATAATATATTACATATTAGTCTAAAAGTCTAAAATAAATGTTTAGTAGTAGTAACAAGTAGTAAATGTATTTATGTAGTATAAAGGGTTAAGGCAAGTAAAATTATTCCTACTATTTTACACTTATTTTGCCGACTCTACTCTACTACGGAGTTTATCTCGTTTAAAGGGTAAAAGCACAATTTCTTTCTACTACTTCTTATTCATACGTAAAATACTGCGCCTTCGCAACATATTCTATATCATCATCACACCATCATCATATCAGCATATATTGCCAACCACCACCACCACGAAGACCACCACTGCCACTACTACTACTACTGCTTTTACTATATGCATATGGACAAACGAGAGAAGAGGCGAGTTTTTGCCTACTTTTTTACTATTGCGATTTTGCCATTAGGATTAGGATTCTGTATGCATGTAGATGTTCTATGCATACACACACCCAGTAACACAAACAAAACCAAAGCAAAAAGTTGGTATATCAAAAGGAACCCAACCTGACTTTTCTCTAGTCTGTTTTTCTCACTTGTAGTAGTCGTAGGTTGGGGAATTGAGACTGGTTGTAGATTTGGGATCAAGGTGCCCCATCCACTTATCTTCAGGATGAAACTAATGATGTGATGATGATAAGAAGGAGTTATTATGCATTCTGGTCAGGATTAGGTTTTCTGTTAAATGAACTACAAAGTAGTTAACTGGTATGACGTAGTTAGTTAACTAACTTTGTAACTACCAATCATCGTGGACGATGATTATAATTATGGAGTGAATTATGGGGCAAATGGGGCTGTAGTTTAGTTGTAGGGGCAAGATTGTTAATGAGTAAGAAATGATGGTGTTTTAATGTAAATGAAAAGAATATAAAGTTAATTGCATTGCAGTTAATAGTAATAATAAAACAATTGAAGTAAACAGGATTAATAGGATAGGTCGTAAGTTTGTACTTGGATTAGGGTAAGGAAGATGTGATGAGGTTTAGTTAGGTTTAAGATTGAGGTATTACAAGACATTAAATAAAGCATTTTGCTAATTAAAGGACTTCTTTGGCTTTAGGGATTTTTTGGTCATGAATTGAAAAATTAGAGTATAGATTTAGGAGGCAGGAATATGTCCCTTATTTTAGGGTTTATAAGTCCAATCTGATCTTCAGTAGCTACTCTACCCAATGTCTCTGTGACAGGCCTTAATAATAGTTTTAATTTAATTAATAACTACCTATTTCCAAAATTTTGTATAAATAAATGTAATACACATGCGTTATTTTTTTACTTGTTCTATTTTAAAAGATTAAATTATGTAAAAATTCATCAGTAGGCTCAGTATGCTTAAAGGTTTTTTTTTCATGCATGAACAATAGATATTCTGTTTAAATAATGACACAGTTGATTAAAAAAGTTGCAAAAAGTATATACATTTCGGTTTTTTGCTGTTATTTTCATAAAACAATAATCATCATTTTCATTAGTATTTTCTATAGTCATAAAAATAACTATTTTAAGTCATGAAAATTAATTTTCTTTTTGAGAATATTGGATTGATCATTACTTAAAAAAGCATTTCGATTCGAAGTGTATACAAACAAATATTTATCATTACATTAATTACAAAACAATCGAATAATTTAGTTATCAAATAGCATAATTTAGTTGGCTAGAAAATTAATTCAAGTTTTAGTTTTATAACTTTATGACAAAACTGATACTCATGATGGGATGACGTAATGAGATGCAAATTAATATCAGTTTCTTTACTTTCTAAAGTTAATTTCTCTACTCAATAAATACAACCGTGCATTTTGCAAGCTTGCAGTTTGCAAACATTTGTTAAAGAGCAATGCAAAACAATGTAAGAAGCACGGTGTAACTAAAGCCACATGTACATACATGTATCTTTTATGCATTGACATTGCAATAACTATATTATGGAGGATAAAATGCTAGCTTGTCATTTTTACTACTAATCAGAATTACTTGTGTCGAAATCATACTTAAGAGGTCCAGAAAACTTGGAGAAGCACGAAGCAATGTCATTTATATGCATTTTTTGCTTTGAAACTTGATGCTTTCCAAGAAAACGTTAAATCAGCAAAAAATTTTAATTTTGGAATAAGCAATTGTGACAGCTACTAATATGCATTAAAAACCTGATTAAGTTTTGGAATATCTTATTAAACTTTAATCATCCAGGCGTATTAATTACACGTGCCAAAGACGGTTAGAATTTAGATTTTTCAACAATAATTGTTATTGTAAAATAATGCAACGGTTACAATTTTATGCCATATAGTTGCAACTAACTATGTGAAATTCTACACGTAATCTGTGATGGGAAGTTATGTCTACCCATCTTCATGATCTATTCCTGACTTATCGACTTATGCACGTAGTTAGTGAGAAGTATTTTCTCTACAGTCGAGCAGTCGGAAGATTTTTTTAGACATAAATAAATTACGTGATACTGGACTTCATTTTCAAGTCAATTTGATATTATAACGCCTTGTTGTTTATAACTTTGGAATAAAGACGCAAACAGAATTTTAAAACTAGACATTCGCATGTTTGTCTTTCACTTACAATTAATACGCATTAAAGAAACTTCAGAGATGATTTGTATTTTCAACTTATTTATATGATCAATGTAAATTTATAGATTGTGCTCATCCCTTTTTATGATGTTAAATGAATTGTTGTTAAAAATAATTAACATAATTTACATAAAATTGCACGGCTAAACACCATTGTATTAGTAATAAATAAAATAAATGCGGAAAGCCATGTCTTTGTCTCAATCAGTCATCAATCGTCGGACTTGAAGCATTAACTATATTGACATTTTCCTTAACAACAATAAGTCATTTTTCTTTGTCACCAACGGTTAAGAAATGCTGTGATGGAGTATGTGTTTAAACTAGACAATAAAGCCATTACTTACTTACTTACTTACTTACTTACTTACTTACTAAACTAAAACCGAAGAAAAATTCATCAGTTTAATTTATCGATAGATTTTAAAAGAAAACACCTCTAAAAGCTGGTTTTTTAAAATTATTTGAGTTGTTGACTAACCTTTTAGGTTTGCGAAATTCCTTGCTGTGTAGCCACATCGCAAACGATATCACCGGTACTTTTTCTTTAGGTTCTTGTTCGTCTTCTTCTGGAATTGTGACACAATCTTTGTTCTTCCGGTCATTCCGACCTGGACTCATGCACGAAGAGGAATGATACGACGGGATTCCTCGAACTACTGCCATTGCAATTGAGATGAGAGCAGGCGTTTTTTAAAAGAGGAGTCTTCTATTTTATTTTTGTCTGTTGTAACAAATAAAGCTGAAATAACATAAAATTTTTGTTTAATTGAATTTAATTATGTCGATGTACGCTGAATATACAATACCAAAAACCGAATAAAGATGTCAAAACTTGAAACAATTGATTAACGACTGTTGAACAATTGTTTGTAAACTAGAATTTAAAAGATAAAACTAATCAAACTTTACTTGTATAAAGAATTACTACTAATTAAAATAGAAATTTTGTGAAGTATCTCCACGTAACATAAGAAACAAAACATTAATTTTCTAAATCTGCATTGAAAAATCAAAGTAGTTATGATAGTGGATACTATAAAATTTCCCCCAGAGTGGGTCGTGTCGTCGTTAGAATTAAATAAATAATATAAATTAATAAAAGGAATAGTGTTCAAGGAGGATGCTAAAGTTCACTAATATTCGGATCCGAAAACGGAGTGACACAAGCAGTGCATGCAAGCATTTTTTTCTCAAGTAGTCTAACCTGCCAAGGATTACCTGAATGTTTTTTGCAAAGTTGCATTTATTTTTGTTAAAGTAAAACTTACATTTTTAAATTTTAGAAACTTAAAATGTAATTTACATAATAATTATTATTTCCTGTCCAGCAAGCTAAAAAGTTTTCTTTATATTAAACCAACTTGCTCTCTCACTGTCCAAGTCGGGAATTTCTTAATCGTTACAATCCTAATAACATTTTTATTTCGATGTTCTTAACAATAGAATTACAATCTCAAAGCTCAACTGTATTCAAAAAATTGCTCAAACACGATTTCCCGATTCAGATCTCAGACTTGTAAAATTGTCCAAAAATTGAATTAAAAACCAGAAGAAAATCTTCTACATGATGTAAGAAAAATGGATAGGCATGCAATGAAACAGTAACTGTTTTTGAGAAGCTTCAGCTTTGCAAAATAATTGAAAACGATAGGTCTAATTTCATCTAAAGTCAGCCGTTTATATGCATTATGATGATTACGATTACTCTTATTAGGTAACGTTGGATAGTGATTTTATACATAAAAATCAAGTCCAAACTTTGAATGCTGGAGTGGTAGCTTTTAGCATAAATGTCAAAGAAGTTTTTAGTAAAATATTCTCATGAAAAAAATTTGGCAAATTGAAATTCGCAGTTTTTGATTTTTTAATATATTTCTTTTAGTTATACTCTTGTACTAATAAATGGATAGTAAGATATTTACGATTGCCGGAAATTTCTGGCTACACATTTCTGGCTACACATTTCTGGCTACACATTTCTGGCTAAACATTTCTGACTCTGGCACATTTCTGGCTAAATTTTAAATTTTAACAAGAAACAAAGCGGTGGTTTCTACAATTGCTTATAGTCCTTGGAAAGATTGTCTATCCGATCCATTTATCAACTAAAAACCCGAGTCTTTTGCTGCAAATTTTTCTACCCCCAGCACATGCATACCCACGGATAATACTTTACATAAACGCTAATCAAACTGTGTTAAGATAGCGGAGTTAATGCAACTGTCTTGTCTCACTTAAGATTAGGAAAAATGCATACCATGTGCATAGGGCATACCATATAGCTATGGTATGTCACAAGCATGCATGCATTCATTATGCAAAGCAAGTTATGATATAAGTTAAGTTCCCTTTGCATCATTTTAAAAATTTAAAATTTAGCCCGAAATGTATCAGGGCCAGTAACGTACCATAGCCAGAAACGTTTAGCCAGAAATGTAAAGCCAGAAATGTAAAGCCATAAATGTTTCGCCAGAATTTTCCGAATGCCGCTTTGACTCAAGGGACCATATGCTCATAAATATTACAACTACTATATGCTCCTAGTAAAAGAGTCAAAGAAAAGTTAAAACTTTTTCTATTTTTTGAATAAAATAAATAAATATGAAATGAATACTAACCTATGCTCAACAGGTCAACTACTTATTCCCGAATGATTTTTGACGTAAGGAAATATTTTTGACCAGGGGACTTACATTAAAATTGTAATTTGTATCCGTCAAAAGAAACCTTTGCTAAGAAAAAGCTGTCACTATTGAAACTGTTGCGTTTCATCTTACAATATTCTATATGGATTTTGGCAAGGTTTTTCATGTAGCAGATGCCTTACGTTGACGGCATACTATTTAGACATGACGTGGCAGTGATACCGGCTTAGTTTGTAAATTGATAAAATTAATTTATTTTCATAACATTGTTGCAGCTTCCGGAAACAATAATTGCCAATGAATGAACTCATTGAGTCAGTTAAACCCTAAATCTTACTTTAAAATTAAGCATTAAAAGAATTAATTGAAATTAAAAAATGCTTACCACCACCCCAATCGTTCGATAACACAGCCAGAAATACGATGAGACGTGTAAATTACAAGCTGGTAATACTTGTGACTGATTACTGAGTGAAGTCAATCTGTAGCAACTTTTACTATTATTTTGATTGATTACAGAATATCATACTAAATTACATGCCAGATTTTATATTTGTACTTTATGACTTTCTCCAAGTACTATGCAACAGTTCTACCACTACTGTTACTGACCAGTACCCTTTAGTAAAGTTGTATGTTGAGGAGTCTTAAAATGTACAGATATATTATATTAGTACTCTACTAATTAACAATTGAAAATGGGAAGCTATTCATAAAAGAAAAAGGAAACGGACTAATAACCTCCAAAGGAAACAATAATGGGGGCAAAGTATCACTTCACACTTATATCAAGACTTATAAGTGCTGTCAAGTCCAGTCTCATCTAACCACTTGACGAATCTTGTAACCCACCACTGCTTCGTATAGCTGCAATGATACGACAACCATCTTCTCAAAAGCCTCCAAAGAGGTTGATAATCTTGAGGTCACTGCTAAATTCAGCAGTGATTCGAATAATGATAATAATGATAAGGCAGCCAGACTGAATGACTTTTTTCTTGCTCGTAATTATGAGCAAGGCAGTTAACAGGACAATTAGTGATAAGAAATGCGTCACAAGTTTTTTGAGAAATTTATAGATCTTTGTAAAGTATGCTAAAGCTTTTGGTGGTTGATAATTGGCTGAGAAATTAACTTTTTCTGGTGAAGAAAGGAATTCGGCATTAAATGAAAAATGAGGTAGAGTGAGCTATTAAAATTCCAGTGTGGGGTGGCTTGCAAAATGTTTTAGATAGAATGTGTTTAATGTGAAAGTATATAAGTAAAAACGCAACCGTCGTGTAGTTATTTTTAAGTTCTCAATAAAACTGTAAGAAACTGAGTAAGTTGAACAATTTAAATCGTAAATTTTTAATGATTGTGAAGCGTCGCAACTAGTAGAATTTTTTTGACACTTGAAATAATATATAACTGGTTGAAATTATATGTAGTAATAATATTGGTTGTTTAATAATTCTTTAATTTTTCATTTATGAATAAAGAGTAGAAGGGAGCAAAGCACAGTTCAGGGTAGGAGTTTGTCAAAAGACTGAGAAAGAAGTAGAAATTATCCCGATAGTCAACCAAAAATTAAGAAGTGCAAATGCCAGCAGAAGTAAGTAAACTGTGTTGGATTTGGATTGGCTTCAGAGCTAAGAAATGACTCCTACAAAATTGCATGGGGCTGCAGAATTTCCTATGATTAAAATAACAATGGTAGCATTAAAGAAAACCGTGTTTTATTAGTTAGGTTTTAGATTTCATTAAACAAATGCCAGGACTGACTAATGAGAGCAAGCAAGTGGTAAGTCATAAATTATGCTTAGTATTTCAGTTTATATTAAAAGAGTTAAGGGGGTTTTTATCATTTTGCAGTTGGGCATCCCCATTCTCTACCATTATAGCTTTTTACTCTCCCTAAAGAATTAAATTTATGCCCCTAAGTGTCATCACTGCTAGCTTCCCTAAACCCTAACTATTCGATAGCTGCATCTGCAATTGCTTTACGTGTCAAGTTTCTTAAATGGCTTAAGATTTAAAGGGTACGTCAGGTAACACTGTTTCAACCGATATGGTAATATGGCTTATTCCTTAATACTTTATGCTTATTTCTATTATCACCGCAATCAAATTTCTACTACTGAGGTTTTCTTTTTGTGGTAATAGCATTAAAGAGACTTAATAAATAGCAGGGCCAGAGTTGATAACGTGAGTTCGGGTAGTTTTATCTCTACTGTAGCTCCAATGATAAGTCAAAAGTAAGAACTGATCGGGACCTTTCTTTTCTTAGTTTGCAGCTATTTTTGCTTCGAAATGGGGTACGAAAACGAGTTATTATCTTGGGCATATGTGCATGGTGATAGATTTTTAGAGTAGAATCTGATAGAAAATTACAATTAATGAATTATTTCCACATAAGTTAATAAAAGGAACCGTCTCAATCTGCCTCATTAAAATTTCATCAGGATAAAATATGTAAACCTTTAATTAGAGACCCATCATATAGATTGTAAGACAGCAATCTCTTTGAACTTTCACCTTCTCAGGAGGGTAGAATTTGTTTCACATGGTGGATAACTTTCCATACTGACATGAAACTACGTATTTGTAATGTAAAATTGAAAAATTTTATTAATCTAATTTTTACAAATCAGAAATGAACTTGGAAAGGAAAACTTTTCAATTTGACTTTGAAAATACGTAGAAATTTTTGTCACCATGGACAGTTTTACGCCCTTTGAAAGCATAATGTAAAGGTTACCTACAAATTTCTTTCTACAAATCCTTAAAAATTACAAAAAATTTGATGAAAAGACGAAAAGAAAATTCTTTTAAAAAATACGCCTACTTTTAAAATATTTATTTGAATTTGAAAACTTTATGGAAATTAGTTTCGAGAAGTTTGTACAGAATTTATTTCCATGAAACATACCTTTTCTGAAAATTTCTTGAATTGTTAATCCTTTCATACGATTGTTCCTTTAAAACGTTCACTCATCACACTGTAAGGTCAATAGTGAGCTGCATATTATGGTCTAAGATATTCTTCTGGAAAGGGCAGTTAAACTTTTGATTAAAAGGTAAAACGCTATCTAATACTAATACTACAATTTAAATTCTTCTATGTAAGTTCCACGAATGGAATAGGCTTCACTTATGACAATAGCTTACTACTGCTTCCAACTTATTTTGAACATCGATGATTTTAACTCGTTTAGGCAAATATTTGGCCAAGTTTATTATTACAAAGACAAAGAATGATTATTTATTGTGCACATTGAAGTCAGTGATTATTTGTAAATACATATCGTATGTGTATCAAGAAAACAAGCTAACGAATTAAATGACAGAAATATTATACTAGCATAAAAATAGGTAACTGTAGACTACATAGACTGCAAATGCACTACAACATACTAGGATTTTATAAATTTTAATTATAATTAAACAAGGACTGAATGTTGGCATCAACATGTTTATTTTAATCTATTTTTAATTTAATGAAGATTAAATTCAATGTAATTTTTGAAATGTTCAATATCAACACATAGAGAAATTCGAAAACATGATTAGATAACTATGTGTCATCATGACGAAAAATTTCTTCTAAGCATGTCCGTGACATCAAAGATAATTTATGAATATGATAATAAAATTAGTCATAAGGAATTGTAGATCTTGAAAAAGTGCTTACAAAAATTAAAGCTTCAAAAGTATCATTATTTGAATACCAAACATTTAAAACTTTATTGCTTCTTATATTACTCTTATATAAAATTACAAAGCAGACAAAGATAGCAAGGATCTAGATGAACTGTCATACCGGGTCATAAAATACACTGATACTAAACTAAAGTTGCATTTTTCTGTTTTGTCTAACGAAATGAGTTATCATGATGTGCATAAAATTAAAGGCATGTTTCTCTGTAGGACTAGATAATTCGTGGTGTTTGAAAAACAAAGCTTCATCACCCACTAAAAGCGTGACAAATTGGCCAATCCTTCTATATCGTCCAATACCAATCGAGTTAAGTTGCAAAATCCTTTGCCTCATGCTTACGCTTAGGTTCATAATAAAATGACTTCCAACATATACCTATTCCAATTTCCTGCAATCTTCGAATAAACGGAAATAAGGTTTCCGTCATCGGCTCTGCCGGTTTAGTTTTTTTTGTAGAAAACTACTAAAAACATACTCGACTCAATTGAAGCGAGATCTTTAATTACTCATGAATGTCATGAAAACCTTGTATATATGAGATAGGAAGAGAAGACATTTCCAGACAACAACAAGTCAAACAACTGAAGATGAGTGAACGATGCTTTAGATTTACAAATGGAGTCTATTCAACAATCCTATCAGAAAAATGAATCAAAGTCTGCTTTTATATTCGCAGTAGCCCGTACAAAACTGATAGAATTAATTTATTCTTTATGAAATAAGTACTCAAAATACTGTACATGAGAGCTAATCAATAATATAGTTCAGTCGTTTTATGTATACATTAGTTGGAATGTATTAGGTATTTAAAACTTCATTAAATCTATTAAAATTCATTTGAAATTATTTTTAAAATGATTGAAGTAGCATGTATTACTTTTTTGTATTGCTTTACTTTCTATTTACTTTCGATTTACTTCGGTCAAGAAAGAAGCTTTCATATAGATATTATTCTGATCCTTTTCCCCGCAGTTGACAAATGTCCTGGTGAGTTAAAGACCAGGATGAATTCTACTGAAAACATTTGTTTCATTTTTCAGTCATGAATTTATCATACACGCTAGAAGTTATATTACTTGTTTAGAATTTTAGTTAAAAAAGTTATTAAGACTTTAATTTAACTACACTTATTAAAGTAAAACTGAAACTACGTATCACCCAGAAAAACGACAAAACAGGAGAAAAGTGATCATGAAAAGTGTCATTTAGGAATGTTATTGTGGGCACTAAAAATGCCAATGCATTCATGAATCATGAAGTGAAGATGAATTACTCACCGAAATTTCCTAAGATGGGGACCGGAATTGAAGAAATACTCACTTATTTAAAGGCCTCAGGAGAAATTAAATTAAATTTCTCTGATCCTGAGGATTTATTCGATAACTGCATGTTATTCTTAAAATTAAAAGGAATGCATGTAGAACAGAGCTGAAATTCATTATTGCCAATAATTTGGAGAAACAGCCACTTGCTGGCTTGTTGAAAATTTGGAAGTCAATTGTCTAGTTTCAAGCTATATATTTTGTTACCTGGAACTTAAAAAACTTGAATATCCTAAAACAGTAGAACCTTGAAAGTTACTGTAGATATAATCCATTTAATAATTCCTTAACGTTGAAACAAAATTTTTATAAATATGAACTCAGGATTATTTTCATCCAACACGAAGAAAACGTTCCATTTTTTATTTAAATCGTAATTTCACACCCATTATTTAATCAACAAGTATTAGGTTCATTTAAAATCATCAGTGCAGAGTAAAGCCTAAAGATTAAAATTAAACTTGACTAATAGATTTTTGTAGTTTTTTCCTACTGCCAACTGTAAGCAATCATTGATATCAGGTTCTACACCAGTTAAAACTAAAATGAATTCTACTGATCAGTTGCTTAAAAGTACTTATTAAGAAATCCATTCCTTTTTTAAATCCGTACAGCAATATTAATGGATACTAACATCGTTACTCTTAACTACCGTCTTTCAAGCCAAGTTCAACTGCAATGTGAGCAAATTACAATTCGAAGAGGTGGGAGTGACAATAAGCGAAATGATAAACTTTCAGATCTTAGTATGACTACTTAGATTTTAGCCCATGTTAGTGTTAATTCTTAATCCGCATATGATTTAAGAAATTAAAGTAATTGCCATTACTAAAGGTACAACTAAATAAATTAGGTATTTCTCTTTAAGAGATTTGATAAGACATAAACTGCTCATAGTCTGGATCTGGTTGTAAAAATTGTTGTTCCAAGTATTGAGTTGAAGACGGATATTGTGATGTAAATAATTCTGAAGCATCTGCTGACATGTCAGAACATTCTTTAAAATTTGAAGCTGTGATGACTTGATAGCATTGTGTATTAATTGGGGGTGTGACCAATGGGATGTTTTGACTTGCAAAATAATCTGACGTCAAAGGACTAGAACATTGGACCCAATTACTGGCAATCGAAACTGCTGAGCTTTGACTAACAACAAGGTGCATAGGAAGTTGCATAGGGGTGATATGACGATGATCATGTTCCATCATTCCAGTTTGAGAGATCTAATTTCAAGTTATTAAATATTAAATTAAATATGAAGTTAATGACATGAAAAAAACGAAGCATCATAATTATAATCACAGGCAAACTAAAGCTTGAAACCTCAAATAGAAATTGTTAAGCTTAAAGTTATGCTTCTGAGAAGTGGCTTTGTTAAACAACCGGTCTGCTTATGAAAACATCAAACTTAATAATACCATCATAAAACTTACAATATCAAATAAGCGTATGAAACTTCCAAAGGAGCAAACGAAATTATTTCATTGCTCTCCAACTCATTACTTAAAATACTGTAGTAATTTTGGCAACTTTTTTTTTAAACAATCACACCATCATTATATTTTATAAACTATAGGAGCAATATGAACTCTTAACTTTGACCTATTATATTTTTATTTCCTTTACTACGTAATTGTAACCTAAACAAAATAGCATGCTTCCATATAAAAAAGTACGTACCGATCCCGGAAATTCTTCTCCTTCGATTAAACAAGTTGAACTAGGTTAAACAAATAAATGTTTTAAATGTATAAGTTCCACAGCCAAAGCGATTAAAAATGAAAATATAATGTAAAACCCTCAATACACTTCAAATTTTGTTGTCTCTTATGATTTCTTATGGTCAGCTAAAAATACTTTAATTTACCTTGCATGGATTGCAATGAAAATGTGTATATTTCATGATCAGGCATACGCTTTAAGTTTAAGATCGGATGATAAATATAGTTTGAGAGATTATTTCTATTCTTTCGTGTTTTTACTTGTCTTTTATCATGAAACTATCTCATCAAAGAAAATCATTTTTTCATAGATTTACAGACTATTTTTAGGGGAATATTTAGGACTAAAAAGCTTCCAAGTGCTTCATTAATCGTAATCTGAGCTGGTGCGTCAGATAACAACTTTTTTAACCGAACTCTTTTCCTACTTCCTAGTTCACTGAATTGAATGTCAATTTATATTTTCTACTAAAAAGGCACGGATGTATCTTAAGTTTAAACAGCACTCTTACTTCATGTCACAATTTTGATTGAAGTTCACAGAAGGGTATGTAATGCGTCCTTTGGGCATCAGACCGTAATAATGATATTTGGATTGACCTCTTGTGCCCAGCCTCCGTGTCCTAAGGTTGGGAAATTTTTGTCGGATTATCTGCAAGAAGTATCATAAAATTCCTTTCAATAATTGACCGGTGAGGCTGAAGCTCAAATATTTTATTGGACTCAATCAAAATTTTAATCGTATCTAAACAAATACCTTTCCAAAGCTAGCTGCATTTACTGGTTGTACTTTATTAATACGACAAAACTCAACGTAGTCTTTGTACAAAGCGTTTCGTGGAATACAGATTCCAGCTGCAACTTGATAATTTGACTCTAACCACTTCATTGTGGCAGGTGTTGAATGAGATTTTAAGCTTGGGTCACTTTTTCTCATTGTAGGACTTTCTCAAGAGTTTCTTCACATAATTATACCGAGATGACTAAATAACGCCTTGATAAAAAAATCTGTAATGTACATTAAACACAAACTTTTCCTAAGTCTTCTGTTCGATTTTCGTCCCTTCAAAAACTACATTTTAACTCACAAACACAACTAATAAGTTGACAAGTAGTAGCACCTCTAAACGGCTAATCAAATGCTACTTCTGTTCCGTGATTCCTTGAAATTGATTATCTTTTACAAATGACGATTTAATGTATTATTAAATCAATTTCCAGTAAACGTCTCAAGTTGCCCTCAAAAAATGGGACTATCACTAGCCTTGCCTTAACCTTATGGTATGAATATCTTTAAAAAACCCTTTAACGATGTACCACTAATGTGTACTTCAGATAGGCAGACAGAATACTGACAAAGGTGAATATTTTGAAAATAAAAAGAGCTTCTAATAGTCGTTGACCAGGTTGACACTTATCCACGGTTGGAGGCTCATAGCTAACGAGTACAAGTACAGGTGACGCATAGTTGGGGGTATGATGAACCTATGCAGGTGTGAATGGAATTCCATTGAAGGAAATAGGAGACTATCTGATACCTTGTTAAAGGAATGATATTGCTTTCAAAAAGGTCCCTTCCACTACGATAAGTATACTGTATTTTCTGATTTATTTGTATAACGGTGTACACTTGGATTTATTAAGATGACACAAACTGGGGAGTTGTTTGTCAGAGTCCTTTCACGTTATCAGTTGAAATGGTTCGTTAGACAAAAAATTGCAAAATTCAACAGTTTAATTCATTACATTGTAACTTGCCAATCATATAGGAACTGTCTTTAATATTTTTTAAAAAATCGGACCACAACCAAAATCCTTTTTAAACTTGAGTATTTTATGCTTTAAAGATTTTTTGAACATTTATTATATTCGTCTTCACTTCACTACATTGACTTCACTACATTGACTTCCATGACTGCATATTTATGTGCATGTCATTATTCTTAAAAATTTTGAAATCTAAAAAAATAGATCTGGGAAATTAAAATAGAAAATACGGTATTCTTATATTTTTCAAGAATGAGGGGATCGATTTCATCTGAATTTCATGGTGAGGTGATATTCTATAGAAATAAAACCTTTTTATCTCTTATGTTGCGTATTGAACAAAGTTTTAAGCCCATACTTCATAAGTCGGCTGCTTTTAAAACCTGTACTCATACAACTTATACTTAGGTTTAAGCTGGATTCTAGAAAATATATTTGCATGCAAATTTTACAAATCTAATGCTAATTAATCATGTTTCATGTTGTAATGAAAATCATCTTGTTTTCAAAACTGCTCAGCATTTATATTTGACGACTCTAAACTTACCTGAAATAAAAACCAATAAATTCTAACACGCCTAATGTAATGTAATAATGGTTATGGATTTCGTTAAATATAACTAAAGTAGTAAGAACCATATTATCAGAATGATAAATACTGTAATGAATGCCAGAAACTGGCATTTGACCAAAAGAAATTTCTTTTTCTTTATTGTCAATATCATGTTCTAAAAAAACAGAGGAAATAGAAAGTCCAAATCAAAACAATCTTATTACATTTAGCGTACAAAGAACCGCATTTTTGATACTTTTTGCATATGTACTCTTATTTCAAACGTATTAACCGATTTTATCGGCAGCGCTTTGTGACAGTTTTGTAAATGATGAATCATGTCATAGCTATTATGGACAGGTTGAAAAAATGTACCAGTCGAAAGATACGTTTTTAGCAGATATGCAATGCATACGATGCGATGCCAAGAAAAGTTTTTGGATTTCTGCTTCGTATTCTATATCCATCCCCTATTATGATTGCTGGACATGATCTTTTCTCTCTTTTTACTAAATAAGTTATTCCATAAGCTGTAACAAGTCTGCAAATTCGACTCGCTTGCTCACAATCACAACCGGGGATTTTTACCCTGTACCTGTTTATCCAAGCCATCAATCAACCCTCCAATTAGAAGATGAAAGGGCACACTGCATCTAGTTAGGAGGATTTTATTTTTATTCCCTGGATGATGCCCCTATTATTGAGTCATTCAATATTGTGATGCCTTTAAAAAGGATTTTTCTAATACCTAAGCTCTGGTTCTAGGACAGTTCATCCCCCACGTTTCATCCCCGGACAGTTCATCCCCCACATTTCATCCCCCGGACAGTTC